>JACXGM010040017.1:0-10433 GCA_016801145.1 Umbra pygmaea
CACGCATACACACACACACACACACACACACACACACACACACACACACACACACACACACACACACACACACACACACACACACACACACACACACACACACACAAAAACATATACACATGCATGCATACATAAAAAAAACATGCATACAATAATGATTTTGAATATGTAGTTCAAGACAGGAAAGTTTGATTGTTCCCTACGTACTGCAGTCCTGCATCCTGTGTTTCTGTATGTAGGTCGAATTTGAATTGGAAGTTTTGGGCCCCGAGGCGCCGTATGGCTGCTGTCATGTACTGTAATAATCATTAACTCACACCACACCACTGTCATGGACAAATCTTTCTTGAATTCCCAAATTGCACCACAATCCCTACATAGTGCATTACTCTGGAGCTAAGTAGGGTCTAGAATGCCATCTGGGAAGAACTACCTTCAACTATCCACCATTAAAATAGTTTGACTAAAACACAAAAACAATGTTGCTACTTGTGGACAGTGTACGAAAGGTATGATGCAAGGCTGTAACACGTAGAGGAATCCATCAAACGTAACCAATTAGTCCTGCTTTGCCCGGCTGTTGAATAGCTGGATTAGTTTTGCATAATGCAGAAGTCAAATCAGTATGCAAATGTTGTTTCCAAACATAGTAGATAAACTATTATCCATCATCAGGTATGTAAAAGCACAAAACCAATTCTAACCAAGGTAACAGTATGTGTGCGAACAATTGTGACTTTCTGTTCAGATCACATAGGAATAAATGTGACATATTATGAAATAAATAAATACAGTGGCAATTACATGGATGTCTGCATAAATTGGTCATACAATTTGATCTTCAACTAAGTCACAACAATAGACAAACAGTCTGCTTAAATTAATAATAAACAAATCATTGCATTATTTGGGGTTTATTAATTACATAATTTAAACATGTAAACTGTAGGAATTATTATAATTACTTCTCCAAAATCTAATTGGAGTCATGGGTCAGCTAACCAATGAGTTGAGATTAGAGGTGCAATTACTGCTTCACCCTATAAAAACCCTCACAAATTATGAGTTTGCAATTCACAAGAAGCACAGCTCAAACAATAGAGATCTCAAAGTATCTAGGATTAAGAATTGTTTACTTAATGTTGGAAAGGGTTACACAATTATCTTGTTAAATGGAGAAAGTGAGGGTTGCTATTCTCCTTATGAGTAGGTGTCCTGAAAAGATGACTATAGGAGCACAGTGCCGAATTCTCAATGAGTTTCAGAAGAATCCTAGAGTGTCAGCTAATGACTTGCAGCTAAAAAATGCCTGGAACTTGCTAACATATCGGTTGATAAGTCTACAATACAAAAAACAGTTAAGAATAGAGTTCATACATAGACACAGCACACCAACATCAAAACCTCATACCAAATTAAAGTATGTTGCAAAGGGCATCATGGTTTGGGGCTATTTTGCTGTGTCGGGTCCTGGACAGCTTGCCATCATTGATGGAATAATGAATGAAGGTCACCAAATTATTAAATCCAAGGGTTCACATATTATTCCCACTCTGCACCGTGAATGTTTACACAGTGTGTTCAAGAAAGATATGAACCTACAATTGTATGTGTGTTAATTTAAGCAGATTGTGTTTGTCTATTGTTGTGACTTTTCACTGTAGATGAAAACCAGACACAAATCTAATGAGCAATTTATGCAGAAATCCAGGTAATTCCAACGGGTTCACATCCTTTCTCTTGCCACTTTATATCTCAAGGGCCAGCATGAGAAACTTTCTCATTCTACAAATTTTGGTTAATATATTGTGTAATTATGTAGCATTAGAAACTATTTAGATGTTAATAATGTTTTTTTTTAGTCAGCTCTCCAATCAGAGCTCTATATAAACTTCCACCATTTAAGGTTTAACGAAAAGTGCTGATACAGTCCTGTGCAAGTCTTAGGCACCCTAGATGTTGTTTGACTTTCAGTTTTTGTGTTCTGCATTAATGAATTCAGTAGAAAAGAGCAATGTATGTATTTCCAAACCTTCATTTGTCATAAAATGTAATGCTAGAGAGAATTATTTATACTTTTGTTTAAGAAAGATTCATTTTGTAATCTACTGCATTTCAGATGAATACCTGATTACCTTTTGGGTATGTCCGCCAGTGCACGGTGACACAATAACTAACAGGTATGCAAATGATGCAACCATGAAGGAACCAATCTGATTAACCGAAACAGAAACGGCTGTAGAAGGAATTAAACTGCGTGAAGGACAATCAAACTAAAAGGTGAAAATGTGAGAAGTTATGCTCTGTACAGTATAAGTTATATATATCCAATCCACTACCTGGGCGTCCTAGCCACCTAAAGTCCCCTGCTAGACCAGTGGGACCATCCTTAGCCTGGTTCACCCCCAGCACCGCTCTCCCAGCCTCTGCCATGGTGGACCTACATCCATTTCTCCCCGCCTGTGCAAGTGGCTTTACCCTCCACGGCAGTGCTAGTGGCTCTGCCCTCCGTGGTGATACCGGACGGCCGGCTCGCCACAGCAATGCCAGGGAGCCTGCTTACCGTGCCCACGTTGGAGGCCCTGTCCACCCTCCTGCCAGTGCCGGTGCATCTCAACTGGGGCACTGCCCCTGCACCAGAGCCAGGAGCACTGTCCTCTACAGTGGGGGTCTTGCTCGGCTGGAGCTGAGCCTTTGGGGGGGGTTACTGTCATGGTCGCCCCCTCCTGGAGAGCCTGAAGAGGCGCACCTGCTACCTCACCTGTATGTTTTTGTCTTTTATAATTGGTTTTCTGTTTCCTGGACTTTTTACCGCATGACTATCATTATCCTAAAGAGCACTTTCCTTTGAAGTCAACAAGCCACAGCTGATACCATTCACTTATTAGTACAAGTTCTTCATTGTTTCTGTTTATGTGTAGGTAGGTGTAGCGAGTGCAAATCCATCGGAATAGATGTTTTTTGTCATTTTGCTTTATCAGTGTTATCGATTAAATCTATGTTTCATTTGTACCCTTCGCATTGTGTCTCCCAGTATCTCTGCATCTCTCTACTATTTTTTTTAAACACCAAAAACGGACTCTGAGGATCGCAGCTAGGGAACACATGATACAGCAGAACAGTCAATCATTATGGTATATTATTGTAGGGGACAACTGACAGGAAATTTTGTTGGGACTCACAGAAAAACCCACAATCAACTTGAAATACAGGCTTCTCTAAAAAATGTGGTGTTTCAAGATGCATAATAAGAAGGTTCTTGAACAAATACAGTCTGCACAGTCAAGTTACTGCACCAACGCCACAAAACAGCCTGCTTACAATATGCCAAGCAGAACCTACAGTAGACAAGCCTCAAAACTTCAGGAACCAGTGATGAGACCAAAGTAGAACTTTATGCTCACAACCATAAACACTATGTTTGGAGAGGGATCAACAAGGCCTATGATGAATATCGGAGGGCAATTTGTATTCATCAGGCTAGAAGTTGAGCTTGGACTTTCCAACGTGACAATGAGCCAAAACACAAGGCCAAGTCGACCCTTCAGTGGCTACGGAAACAAAACACAAGGCCAAGTCGACCCTTCAGTGGCTATAGAAACAAAACACAAGGCCAAGTCGACCCTTCAGTGGCTACAGAAACAAAACACAAGGCCAAGTCGACCCTTCAGTGGCTACAGAAAACAAAAGTGAAGGTTCTGGAGTCGCCTGACCTCAATATCATTGAGCCAATTTGTGGAGATCTGAAACATGCGGTTGATGCAGCTTTACTACCTGAGAAAATAAAGGGCATCATCCACAACTTCAACTGGTACCATCTTATTATTTCTTTATAGCTGTGTTCGGTTTAATGATTGTCCTATTCTATGTGTTATGCTACAGGTCAATTTGAAACCCATTAAAAATAAAATAAATGTGTTTTGCCAGATCACTGATGTTTATTTTATAGAATGGTACACATTTTACACATTCATTCATTGTACATTTGTATTTGCATTTTGCATGTGTATTTGTATTAGAATTTGTAATTGCATTTGTATTGTCAAACAACATAATGACCTACAGCAGAAGCTGGCACTGTGATTTCCACAAACATGGAAAACACAAGTTAATGAGCATTTTAAGTCTACTGTATATCTGGCGATCAACATACAGTCTGCATTTAGTTCTTCTTGAATTTACTCAGAGTTGTTTAGAAATAAATTAGTTTTGCTTTGAATAAGTAGACACATTTCTGATATTTTTTAAATAAACCCCTGACTGAGGCTTAAAACTGTAACCTTTGGATTTAGTCTTCCACGCTACGCTACACATCGAGCTACGCTACACATCGAGCTACGCTACACATCGAGCTACGCTACACATCGAGCTACGCTACACATCGAGCTACGCTACACATCGAGCTACGCTACACATCGAGCTACAGCAGAAGGTGTTGTGATGAGCGCATTCTAAGAATAACACTATGCAAGTACTAGGTGCTATCAGTGTAATTATGAAAAGTTGGTTCTCAACTCAATCGGCTGTGACATGTGAACAGGGCCGTGTACTCTGTCCGCTCCAGCACTTACTATATACCCACGACCACCCATGTGTAGCCAGACAGGATCATCAAGTTTGCTGACGACACTAGACCTGATCACCAATGATGACGACTCGGTCTACTCAGAGGTTAATGCACTGGCAGCGTGGTGCAACGTTAACAACCTCTCCCTCAACGTCAAGAAAACAATGGAACTGACTGTGGACTACAGAGTGAGGAAGGCTGAACCCATTTTGATGCGTTGAGAGGATCGCTGACTTCAAGTTCCTTTGAGTACACATCTCTAAATTGGCTGAATTGTTCCCTGCACACACATCCATCATAGTGAAGAATCACTGCCTAGTATGGGAACGTAAGGATGTGTCTGACTCTCAGCTGAACATATCATTGGATCCCAACTGCCCAGCCCGGTAGACACCTACAACACCAGGTAGGTCATCGCTGATGGCAGTCACCTGAGCCACGACCTGTTTCAGCCACTCAGGTCCACCAGACATATCAAAGTTTAGAAGCATTCTGTTTTAAACTACCAGACTACGTAACAGCTTCTTCCCGCAGACCATCAGGCTGTTAAAGGGCCTGAACCACTAACATGACTGTACAGGCCTCCATGGACACTACGATCTTTATGGTCACATCGTGGAGAACTCATTTTCTCATGGACAATTACACAATTATACAATTACACAATTACACAAAAAGTCATAATGTACATATCCATGCCCCCCCTCAGATGACATCATGGTCCGTAAATGTAGTCATTTAGTCTCTAGTGTTACATTTATAGGCAATTTTGCATGTTTTGAAGGTTAGGCTATTTTATTGATTGTTCTTGATCAACAGTGTAGATACAAAATGAGTGTAAGTGTATCTGTCATTATTCCTTGAGTAATTAGGATTTATTTTGTTTCAATTTTGTCATACTTGTATCGATAATATGTCGGAATATCATAGTTGTTAATATCAAAAGAATGTGAAGCATAAAAAGGCAGTTTGGTTCTGAGGAAGCAGATGAGCCACTGGCTGAGGCGATGAAGAGACTAGAAATAGAATTCTTCAGCGTTCTAGTAGATTCAGCATCCAATCCTTGGAAGACCCATTCAAGTAACTGGGGGAAGTTAGAGAGAGTTAGGAGTTCTTATGAACTTCTGGATCCCCAGACACTCAGAGAACAGTGTAAGTTGCTTGGTGATACAGTCACCTGAGGAGAAGCTGCTGACCTGGATTAGATAGAGCTGGCAATAGAGATGAATACAATTCCAGACCTTTCCAAAGCAGAACTGACAGCGATGGAGCTGCTTACATACATCCACCAAAATGAGCTCTGTGAGTTGTATTCAAATCTTTGGATAGCTTTGAGAATAGCCTGTACTCTCCCAGTAGCACGGGCCTCAGCAGAGCGGAGCTTCTCCAAGCTAAAATGTACGGCACAAACATGTCTGAGTGGACCGGCAGTCATTATTTTCAACCATCAGATAGGCAGCCAATTCTTTTATAATGTAGTTAGAAATGATTTTGCTTCCAAGAAGGCAAGACAAATGATTTATTTTGAGATGGTTCTAACATTATTCCGATGTTGCTCTTAATGTGTGTGTGTAAAGGGAGGAGTTATTTTACTGTCCTAGATTTTTATTTGTTTTTCTAGAATTGGTTTCATTTACAAAAGGGTTAATTTATTGTATTTGTGTTTTGATATTTTTTATATATTTATACATTTTAAATATTAAGCTTTTGATACTTTATTTACAGGTGTTTTTTCTGATTTTTAGTGCATAAAAGTTGTGCAACCTGATATTTTTGACAAATTGTATTTTGTGACAGTTCAACCTATAATAACAGTTTAACTCTCCTGTTATGTTCAACTGTATGGAACAGCAAAAATGTTCCTGGGACAAATTGACTGGTGCATATTTTTAACTATCCAAAAGTAATAAATAAATGTGCCGGAGTTGGTGAAGTGGTCTAGGTTCTTAAGTCAGCAGCACCTCTGCTTCCTCTAGTCCTGTCAAATAAAAATCCCCCCCAAAAAATCTTTAAAAGAAAACAAATATGTATATATATTTCTCCATAAACCTTATCTTTAACTCAATTTCAATTTAATAAATATTCAGTGTAATCACGTTTACAGAATACAGATCATGGATTACTTGTGATAATTAACTAATTTTTCATTAGAAAATAATGATTGGCAAAAACTAGACATTCAACACATTTGTTTTATTCATTCTTATTTTATTGAGCCTTTTTCAACATATTTTTGTTCTTGGGGCGTTTACTATGTTTGCAGCTGATATTGTTCATTTTCTTTGGTTTATTTTGTGACCCCTCCCCTTCTGAAGAGGCTGCTCGTCTTTGCGTTTGAACGCAGTGCACTTTACTCCAAAATTTACTCAAACAAATAACATTGTCTTCATGGTTGTTTAGTGAGTTGGGATTCTTTAATTGTCCATATAGAGTTCATCAGCAAAAATACCCATTCAACTGAAGCGGATGCTCCATTTTAGACATTTATTGCAGCTAATGTTAGCATTGCATCAACATTCATAACGTTTGTTACGATTCAGCTAACATTAGGTATATTATAGGCTGCTGTGATGCATCAGCATTCATAGCGTTTGTTACGATTCAGCAAACATTAGGTATATTATAGGCTGCTGTGATGCATCAACATTCATGACGTTTGTTACGATTCAGCTAACATTAGGTATATTATAGGCTGCTGTGATGCATCAACATTCATAGCGTTTGTTACGATTCAGCTAACATTAGGTATATTATAGGCTGCTGTGATGCATCAACATTTATAGCGTTTGTTACGATTCAGCTAACATTAGGTATATTATAGGCTGCTGTGATGCATCAGCATTCATAGCGTTTGTTACGATTCAGCTAACATTAGGTATACTATAGGCTGCTGTGATGCATCAGCATTCATAACTTTTGTTACGATTCGCACGCACAGGTGATATGCTTGGCAGCTGTGAGAACTAAAGCGTGATTGGATCACAGCGTATAAAACAAAGACCTTTAAAGCGTAAATTGGCAGTGTAAATTGGCAGTATTTAGTTTAAGTCGTATTATCTACTTCGGCCCGTTGCTCTCCAGCAACTCCTTGTGTTCAGATCGGGCACCTGTAAATTCCATCGCATAAGTACAGTTGGTGAACGTAATCATCCCATGCAAGAGCTTCCATGTTGGATGAGCAGTGCAAAAATGATCGTCCAGCTTGGCGACATGTGGTTCACCATCTTGCATCTGACGAGATGTGGTTACGGAGCTGCCGACGTAGCAGGGTTATTGGGGAATATCAAATTGAGCAACATCAATTAACACGGGAGAAAATGTTAGATACAAAATGCCCCTATGGAGATTTATTAAAGACATGGTAAACCTGTGGTTCACCACCGAACTCTCCAAAATATTTCAGTTAAGAAATTAAGCCAGGTCTTGCTGGTGACTGGCTGATATTCAAGCAACTCAGAAGCACGTGCAAAATCAAATTATTATTTAAATATGTTTTCTAGCAATCATGATGATCCAACTACGTTCTGCAGAGTTATACAATACCGAAAACGAAGTATCCACTCCCCTCTTCCTAATTTGATTCAATTTCATTCTAAATCTGTAACTGACAAAATTGAAGTATGCATTGAAGCTGGTACTTAATGCAGACAAAACAAAGTAGATGCTTTTTTCAAATGCACGTCTGAATACATGTGATGATTTATGTATTTGCACATTGGATGTTGCCCCATTGACCATATTCATGCTTATAAACATTTGGGCATCTGGCTTGATGATAGGCTCTCCTTAAAAATGCACGTTAATGAGTTTGTTAAAAAATAAGAGTTAAAGTGGGTTTCTTTTATAGGAACAAGTCTTATTTGATGCTAAATAATAGTAAACAAATTGTTGAATCTACTTTTTTACCTATCATTGATAATGGAGACACCATCTATATGCATGCCTCTGCATCTGTCTTAAAGGACGATGCCACAGGGGCTGTCCACTACTCACCCACAACAGGCTCATATCTCTTTTCAATAATTTTTTTGAATTTTTCAAATTGACCGCCAAATCACAGAGAAAGCTCACTGCAGTCAAACCAGGAAATTGATCCATTGCAGTGTTAAAGTCCTACAAGGTCCATAGTGCTTTGCTGTTTTTACGAAGGCACAGGGGCTTGTCTCCAGTATAAAAAGATTATTACAAAGTTTTTTTTCAGTTTCTCAGGAACTTGATTACAATATTGATTATTATCCGTGAGAGATACATTACTGAAAAAGTACAATGTCTAATGTCTGTTATGTTTTTGTTTGCAGTTTTGCAAAAGCGGAAGGTATTTCATATAATCTTTTCCCGGAGCGTGATATTGACTGATATAAATGTGGTTGTCTGCTATTCGAAACCCGACTCCGAGAAGGTATTGTAGAGTGAACTAGAGAAAAGACATTGTAATGAGGTAATTAACTCAATAATTAAATATTTCGTATTTGAATATTGCATGTCATGAAACATTTGGGAAGAGCAGCTGTTGACTGAAACATTTGGTTCAAAAAAATGTTTGCCATCATTATATCCAGGAAAGCTCTGAAGACTAACTAGCATATATTATGATTATAGAAACGTTGTGTAAATTAAAGCTGTTAGAGTTCAACATAATATATATCATAAACGAACTATATTCACATATTCCAAAAATCAACGTGTTTGTATCACCAATATTTGTAATACTATTCACTGAACATTTCGTATCAACTACTAAATAAACAATACGCATTGTTTGTTGATGGGTCTGCAAATCAATAAACGTTTGGATAGGTCCTAATAATTAAATGGATTTATAATTAATTGGATGTAGTTAGTGCATGTGTTTTTTACAGGGATTTCCCCCACAAATAAACTGCCTTTCACAAACCACCAACTGTGTATACACTACCAAACTTCAAAACGATAATAAGACAAGATTATAAGGAAATCAGGCATGAACTTGTCACATGACATGTTGTCAAAAGGTAAGTGAAGGACCCTCATGTATTTGGCTGTTGAGCCATCACACTGATTACATGTTACAGTAGTTCAGATATGTGGTTGTTACAAAATATTAGCATTTAAAAATATATAAATTATCTTATAAATGTATACATGTTTTAATGAATCCAGGGCTAAAAGTGATCTCAATGCCAAGGCTAAGAAGAGGGAACTTGGCATGCTCAAACTTTGGATACAATAAGTTGGAAATCACCTGTGGTACTCTACAGCCAATTGTGGTAGTGACAAGCAGGTAGGTCTATATTGCAGTGGGCTTACAGCATTGACAGACACACTACCTTATGTAATGTTACATTTTTTGTTCGTAATTATGTTTGAGATATGATCATATATTATACTATTTTATGAAGGTACTTTAAAGAGTATGGTAATCCCTCCTACATCACATTTCTGATAACCACACCTGGACAGAGGAGGGTAAGGAAGTGCATTGCCAACATGCACCACATCTTGATGTTCTCCTGCACACTTGAGATATATTATTATTTTGAATATCAGAGTTGGACATCTAGATACTTAACCATAAGGCATGTCCATTCCTGTTTTAGTGGTAGATTCTAGGTGGGTAAGGACCATGTGGCCTGATGACTGCTACCTGTCTCTGTCCTGGTGCAAACTGCTGTCGATGAACTTGTTTTCCTCCTGTCGACCCACGCTGTACATCTCTAGACCCATGCTGTACATCTCTAGACCCATGCTGTACATCTCTAGACCCATGCTGTACCTCTCTAGACCCATGCTGTACCTCTCTAGACCTCTCTAGACCTCTCTAGACCCACGCTGTACCTCTCTAGACCTCTCTAGACCTCTCTAGACCCACGCTGTACCTCTCTAGACC
>JACXGM010040018.1:0-10433 GCA_016801145.1 Umbra pygmaea
TACAAATACTACTACCACCTCTACTACAAATACTACTACCACCTCTACTACAATAACCACCTCTAATACAAATACTAATACTTTGAATACTTCCAATACTACTGTTGCTAATGCTATGAGTCATTTTGTATTCAGTTTGGACATAGGCAATATGAACAGCTGATATTTTATGCTTAGGTGCTTTACATGCAGGTGATAGCCATCTGTCGACCTGAGTCAACTCACAGATCCATTTACCCCAGGCTTCTCACCCTAACACGGCCGCTCCTCAGCTGACACCTACTGAACAAACAAATAAAAACTACTGTAAACATGAAGGTGAAGAAGCCAGTGTACTTTTCCTCACTGCTGTAAGCATGCTGAATCAGGAAAAATGTCCCACTGGGAAGATGCGTACTGTATGTATAGTAGAGCTGCTTTTTAACATTACAGAAAAACTATGACCTTCAAGGGGTGGGGCAGAGGGGTATTTTGGGGGGTGATAATGACTGTTCATATCCTACGAGGCAAATTAAATAATAAACAGTTCTTAAATAGTGTGATAAATAGTGTCTATACTCATAGCTTACAGATGGCAATGACAGCAAACTCACTTGGAAGCAACACAACATGACAACACGACATGGCATCTCGACATGGCATCTCGACATGGCATCTCGACATGGCATCTCGACATGGCAGCAACACACCATAATTGACCACACAACATGGCAGTAACAAACTTGAAGCATCACAACATGGCAGCAACCCAACTTGACAGCTCAATCTAGCAACAATACACCATCGTAAAAAAGCAGCAGCATGACAACATGGTAGCAACACAGCACGGCAACAAGAAAACATTATGGAAACAGGGCACAGATGTAGTTAAACCCAGAAAGGTTGACAGTATGGACTAAGCACTAGCACATCTCCTGATGCAGCTACAGGTGTCAGCATGAGCCTTCAGGATTTAGTCTTTGAAAATAACAATGGGGACAAAAATAAGTAGCTTTAATTATTTCTGCAGCTTGTTCCAGTCGCTTGCAGCAGCAAACTGAAATGAGTAGCAACCCAGGGAAGGCTCTGGGGAACATTAACATGGTAATGACTCGCAGAATGACTGCTGTAAAGTATGTGACTGTGCTTGTTGCAGTTGTTTTCTCAGATGGGGGGACTGAGGCTTAAGAGAGTTTTGATACGAATCAAACAGTAGCTAATGCGGTAGGTATACAAAGACCGTCAGTTTTCAGAACATTATAAAGTGTATGTGCACTGCATGAATCATTGGTGGCAAAGTGCCCAATGGTACAGGACATCTAGTAGTTATTTAGGACCATGTTAATCCCAAAGAGATCATGGTTGGTTTAAGCATTTCTGCACTTCCACAGCCATTTACTGTAATAATGGCTTTGACATAGAAAAGGCTTAACATATATGAATGTACCTCTATGTAACTGCTAGAAATTTCACAATGTAGACTCCAATGTTTCTACTGTTTTGTTGTAAGTTAAATTGGATAATGACTTTCTCTTAAAAATAATGACACACAAATAATTTTATTTGTCTTGTCTATTTTCAATACATCATTTAAACATACACAGTTCAGGATTCACAATTCAGCTAACGTAGATTCCAATCAATTAGAGAATTAGCTTAGAAGTCTAGGTTAGCGCTTCCTTACACTATGAAAACATTCACACAAGCCTTGAACACAAGAGATCTTCGAAGACCTAAGATTAAGAATTGTTGGCTTACATAAAGCTGGAAAGTGTTACAAAAGTATCTCTGAAAGGCCATGGTAAGACAAAATGTCTATAAAGTCTGGAGAAAATTCAGCACTGTTACTATTCTCAATAGGAGCGGCCGTCCTGCAAATATAATTGCAGTTAAGAGGTTAAGAAGAACCCTTGATTGTCAGCTAAAATCTAACAGAAATCTCTGGAACATGTTAACACATATGTTGACCAGAGTAACAAGTCTGGTGGAGTGAAGAGACCGAAGCAGGATGAACCAGTGAGAAAAACAACAATGTAATCTTGAACAGGTGTGTGGGCATGAAGATGGATAGTAGCCCTGAATGTGAATATGGAAATAAACTTCTAAAATTACCAGGGGGAGCACCAGAGTCCATATAATCAGTCTGCTTTGGCTGAGGGGAGTGTAAAAACAAAATAAAAATAATAGAGTGAATGGAAGGACCTTGCGGAACAAGCCACTCCAAAAGAAAACATTGCTGCGCATCTAACGTTCGGAAAAATACTTTGTGTGCAGTTGAAAACAAAGTTGAGTTGTTTGAAAGGAACACACAATATTGTGTGCCGAAAAAAGAAACAGCACACCAACATCCAAACATCATCCCAACTATATAGTATAGTGGATGGGGCATCATAGTTTGGGGCTGCTTCGCTCCCTCTGGGCCTGAAAAGATGAAGACCAGATTAAACTGAATGACCAATTTATGAAGACATCCAGTTCATTCCAAAGGGTTTAAAACCTTGTGTGAAAGTTAATAACTTTTATTCACAATAAAATGTAGACATATTGCAGTAGTTTCGTCAAGATATATTTCTCTCCCTGGCATCTAAATCTCTGCAAAAAAATAAATGTTTCTTTTTCAGATCACTGTATTTTAAAGATAATTCATAAAAAGCAAAATACCTTTACAGATCTTCATTGTAAAGGTATTAAACAATGTTTTCTATGCTTGTTCAATGTTGTTATGCTTGTCACTTAGTTGGTGACAGTTATCGTGTACACAGGATAGCTGATTCAATACCGATGTGAGGATTTATATGTGAGGAGTGTTGTACTGTAGTTACCAGGATGAAAAAAATAATGATAATTGATGCATTTACTACTGTAACTAATTTAAATGTCTAAATTATTGTTGGTTATTATAATCTGGCACCCTGGCTATCAACTCTGACAACAATAGACCTTTAACTGATTCTAAACGCTTAGCCCATCTGTACTGTATATTATATACACCAACAGCTAAAACATGCTAAGGTCAGTGAGGGGATTTTCTTCCAAAGGCTTTCGGGCTGAACCATTGAGCACTGAGCCTCAAACCCAGAGCCCTGTTATGAACGGCCAATGACTACAGGGGTCAGAAGTCATGATTATGCACCTGTGGAATGGTCATCAAGACACCAACAGTTGATGGTGGGCAATCAAGGTCACAGTTATAAAAACTAAGGACACTAAAGAGACCTTTCTACTGACTCTGAAAAAAAACAAAAAAGAGATTCCCAGGGTCCCTGCTCATCTGTGTGAACATGCCTTAAGCGTGCTGCAAGGAGCCATGAGGACTGCAGATGTAGCCAGGGCAATAAATTGCAATGTGCGTACCATGAGATGCTGAAAACAGCACTACAGGAAGACAGGAAGGACAGCTGATCATCGTTGCAATGGCAGACCACGTGTAACAACATATGCACAGGATTGGTACATCCTAACATCACACGGAAAAGGTACAGAATGGCAACAACAGCTGTCCGAGTTACACAAGGACCACACAATCCCTCCATCCATGCTAAGACTGTCAGCAACCGGCTGAGAGAGGCTGGACTGAGGGCGTGTAGGCATGTAGTAAGGCTGGTCCTCATCAAACAATGTTGCCTATGGGCAGAAACCCATGTTCATTGGACCAGACAGGATGGGCGAAAAGTGCTCTTCACTGACGGGTCGCTGTTTTGTCTGAGCAGGGGTGATGGTTGGTCTGAGGTTTATTGTTTAAGGAATTAGGTTTACACCGAGGTGAAAGGTCTGTCATGGTCTGGGATGGTGTGTCAAAGTATAATTGGACTGAGCTTGTTGTCATTGCAGGCAATCTTAACACTCATGTGGTACCCTTCCTGCAGGCTCATCCTCACATGACCCTCCAGCATGACAGTGCCACCAGCCATACTGAAAGTTCTGTGCATGATTTCTTGCAAGACATGAATGTCAGTGTTCAGCCATGGCAGGTGAAGAGCCTGGATCTCAATCCCATTGATCACATCTGGGACTTGTTGGATTGGAGGGTGAGGGCTAGGGCCATTCCCCCCAGAAATGTTTGGGAACTTGCAGGTGACTTGGTGGAATAGTGGGGTAATATCTCACAGCAAGAACTGGCCAATCTGGTTCAGTCCATGAGGAGAAGATACACTGCAGTACATAAAGATGCCTTCCGCAATTTTAGGCGATATTATAATTTAGAACAAAGGTTCTAAAGAATGTGAAGTTAGGCGCCCTAGAGCTAAAAGCGGTCCCCACTATGACATTTATTTGAGTCACGTCTGTGGAACTTGTTCAGTTTGTCTTAGTTCAGGCCAGGCTCCAGCATGAAATGACAGAGGGGGGATTTTTTATCAATTGGGGGCATTAACTAATTAACATAATTTTTTTGGAAAATAACAGCAGTTGAAAGTGAGAGGATGTTTCTTTTTTTACTGAGTTTATATTTTCAGTTGACTTTAGCATCCATTATGTGGACTCTTGTTTTTGTCCATAACGCATCTAATACCTTGGAGGCCAACCTGACATTTTTTTTATTAGTGTGCTCCCTTCACAGAGTATTTTAAAAGGCTTTGAACCTCAGCTACTAGTGGATGCATTCCGGATCCCCTGGAACCCACCTACAAATCCCTCAGCCAGTAAGTTGAGGATCTACGGTCTGGATACAGGTGTACCACTGTGTGGCAATCACCATGGTGACTGTGACTGACGTAATTATTTTATTAATTAATTACTATTTAGTCTTTAGAGTCATCTGTTAATTGGTCCATTTAGATTGACCTCTAAAAGACGTGATGAAATCTTAACAATTGCATTTATCTTCTGAGCAGCTCTCTCACTGTCTTTGACAAGTAGTTCATCACTCTGTCAGTTGACAAATGTACATTTTTAAAATCAAAACCGAAGATAAATCTCTACAAATGTGTATTTGTATATCAGTCTCACTCCGAAGGTGGACTTTATGACCAAAATGACCCTATTCACACTTTGTAGTCAATTCTGAGACAAGAAAACATTTTTCTAACTCATTGATGCAACACAGGGCATTTTTAAGAAGATGGCATTTTTTCAAGCAGTTAACCTTTAAGTCAATATCCACTTTTACATTATCTACACCAAACAATTTAATCTGATTGAATGCTAATTTCACTCCCCTTCTCTCTGTTCATAAATGCCACTCTGGAATGATGAAGGCAGAATAGAGCAGCTATTTAACATTTTACAGCAACACTACAACCTTCAGGATGAACAGAAAGGAGGGGAAGACGGGCACTGACCCATGACACTTAAATTTGCACAACTTGGTGACTCAGTGTAAATATAAATAGTGAGCATTAAACATTTAACAAGACCACAACCTCTACTACTATTACTACCACTACCACGCACTACTACCACTACCACGCACTACTACCACTACTACCACTACTACCACTACTACCACTACTACCACTACTACCACTACTACCACTACCACCACTACTACCACTACAACTATTTCAGCTGCTACTAAAACCTTTACTAATACTCTACTACTTCTGACATTACTGTATTTATCTCCAATACGTAATTGTCCCCATTTCCATTGTAGAATAGGATGCTTGCCCAGTAGTCCACACAATGCAATTTGAGTGCACAGATAACTCAGTGGTTCAATAGATTAGCTTCATATCAGCTTCCAAAGTCCCTGTATAGAATGACCCAATGAGATTGAATGAGCCTACTTAACCACCAATCACTCTGCTCTGTTATAGTAATATGTCACAATCGTTTTAGATTTAAGTTGTATACGTAACATCAATCACCTAATACATAATTTATAGGTTTAAACGTGTGGTACTGTTGGATGTACCTAAGTGTTTATTTTCTCAGTTCTGATATGACTTGCTATTGGAAATGGCAAGAGCTCTGGCAGCATATACACTGTAGATTCCTTTAAATGTTGCCTATATGAAAATCTACAAAGATTGTGATCAATTTTGTTTATATCATGGATCCACTTGCAGGATTACTCCATGTTCTCATACACTGTATATTTTCTTTGAGAGTATAAACTTAATTTGCTTATTTACCACACCCTAAATTCAACAATATGTTAGAAGTGAAACTTAATTTGGGGAATTTTTCAGCCCTGAAATCAAGCTATCAATCCACACAAGGTTTTCCTCTGGGGTTAATACTGTATGTAGCTATGTGAATTCAGAGAATGTAGTGCAAATATAATATAAATTACACAAAACCTGTCTAAATGTACCCGACAGAGAGCATTGTGTAGACTTACTCTTGACAGGATCTGTTGGAAGTAAACAAGGTTTCACAGTCCTTCACAGTGGGCAAATGCACTATATGATTAGTTTTCAGCAAATGTAATAATGTCAGCTGGTGGATTGTCACTTTCAGGACTCTGACAGATATGCTGACGATAATTTAATAAAATGCAGCAAGTGCCATCTGTTTAAGACAACAGCATGATGCATAATTCAGTTTGTTGAATACTGCAGATTTTGATTTTAAAACGCTAACATTCACCAATCACCAGCCAATAATTGCCTTTTTGTTATTTGTGAATGATCAAATATGCATTTAAGATTAGTTCTATGGCTTCTATCACAGATAGTTTTTTTCTCCCAAGTAGAGCTTTAGTGCTCAAACTGTACATTATCTTGTAAAAAGGTATGCTGTTTGAACATCTGAAAATGATCTCCACATAAAACAGGGCTATTGTATGGACACTGTAATTGCTTTAGTGATGGGTTATTGTTATTGTTATTATTATTATTATTATTGTTATTGTTATTTTAGTGATGGGTTATTGGCCATTTGGCCATGGCTTTGTCCTTTCAAATAGACCATATTCTGCTGCATCTGTCTAACTCAGCAAAAGTGTAACAAGAATGGGTTAGATTAGAGATAATAGAGAAACAAAGTTCATTTTTAAGTTGAGGTATTATTTCTGACTGGTAAAGTTAGGGGTAAAGTTGTAATGTTTTCATACAGAAGGAGTATCTAACAGAGCCAGATTAAACCATTTAAAGTTTAATCCACAATGCCATAGCAAGCCACAGGATTACAACACAGTCTCTGTTTTGTAGACACAGTGGTTAGAACTGCAATACCTAGTATAAAACTATTATTTTCAAACATGTCCCAAAGTAATCTGGTATATATATTCCATAGGAGCTAGTAATGGTATTTGAACATCGTGTCGATCCACACATTTATGGTACTACCATAGACAAATTGTGACAGATCCCTGTGTGTGTGTGTGTGTGTGTGTGTGTGTGTGTGTGTGTTTTACATTTGAATTTATTTCTGTTTTCTGTTAAGTGGACAGTTTTGTCTTCTTGTGTCGATACAATAGCATTTCATCTCTAACACAGGCTTTTCAGCACTGTGTATTGTTTTTTTTGGTGATTTGTGCAGATGTCTAGATAACTATGCTAACAGATGAAGGCATAATGTCTCAATTCAATCTGTAAACATTCCTTTTTAATGGATACATAGAGTATACACAGTACATTGTCTCTGAAAAGGCCTGTTTAACATGATTTCGGAAATGGGAAGGGACTCTGCTATTCTAGCTTCAAGGGGAAGCTGGCTCCACCACTTGGGGTGCCAAAACAGAAACAAGGTTCCACTGGGCTGAGTAGCAGCTGTCCTCCTGCCATTCAGTGGCTCAGCAATTAGAGATTCAGACTAGTAGTTGGAAGGTTGCAGGTTCGATTCCTGGCTGTGCCAAACGTCATTGTATCCTTGGGCAAGGCACTTCACCCTAAGTTGCTGCAGGGAGAATGTCCCTGTACTTACTATACGTCTGCTAAATTACTATAATGCTTTTTTGAATACGTTGCAGAGGTATCTTGGCACAAGCAGGATCTGACAGGTTGGAGCAAACGCAACTCTGGTTTGTCAATGGTGGGACACCATCAAGGCCGAGATCTTGTTCTGACCTGCAGAAACGTGATGTCAGAAATGGGAGGAATAAATAGCCGGAGTGAGGATATGACAGAGTCAAGTTACTAAGTGTATAGAGAGAAAAGGAAAAGAGTTCGAACTGAGCCAAAACTTCTTCAGGTCAACTGGGAGGAGTGGCCTACCCTGTAGGTCATAATTCAAGACTTTGATAAAATACAGAAATGGACAAAAAGGTTGGTATCTTTGCATTGCTGAAACGTATTTAAAATAAAAGCTCTCTTGTCATCAATACATGTACGTCTTTGGTTTTCAGTGGAACAGAACAAAAAAGCTGTGAAGAACTAAATTCCTGCGTATTCCATAAAGACTTTCTAAAATGACATGGTCATTATGATTGATAAACTATAGAAGTTATATGAAATAATTGCATAGTACTGCTGCCAAAGGTAAAACACTTAAATTCGCATCAAAGGTGTTTTCAATCGCATAATCACTCATTCAGCCAGTTTAAATGGAGAAAAGTGCTCACTCTGCTGCTTTGTGTCACTGTGTACAGTATACTACACTGAAGATGGAAAATAGAGAACACATAAGAAAGAAGGTAATAGCAAAGCATGGTCAATGTAAAGGCTAAAAGACCAGCTCCAAATACATTGATGTTCCTTTGAACACTGTTTCGAATAATATTGCAACATTAAAGGCCCATGAGACTTTGGCCAACATTCCTGGATGCGGCCACAAGGGGAAAATTGACCAGAGAATGATGAAACGGATTGATCAAATTGTGGAGAAAGAATGAAGGACAATGTCAAAGCGCTTCCAATCCAACATTCAGGCTCAAGGTGCAGCAGTTTCAAGGTGCTCAAGGTGCAGCAGTTTCAAGGTGCTCAAGGTGCAGCAGTTTCAAGGTGCTCAAGGTGCAGACGTTTCAAGTCGCAGCATCTGTCGCTGTCTGAATGAAAATGGGATCCATGGTAAAGATCAAGACATCACTTTTGAGAGAGACACAAAAAAGCCAGCCTGTTGTTTGCCAAAATGCATGCGGAGAAAAGACAAAGGTTTTATTGTTTTCTACCCAAATTCTATTATTTTTTTACAAAATATTAAAACAAAATGTGATTCTACTTTTAAATCTCCAACTGCAATATGAATACCCTAGGCCAGAATTCAAATATTATTATGATTCAGAAAAGCCAAATATATATTTTCATATAAATTTGATTTATTGAAGAGGCTTTCAACATACAAAAGCTAGAGTTGTTTTTATATTATTATATTAATGTTTGTGTATTCAGGTTAATTTGTGAACCGCAAATATTACCCCATACTGTAACCTACAGTTACAAGTTCTTACAGTTGCAGCCCTATTGGATACCAAATACCTTTGACATAGTTCCCGAGAATAAACGTTTTTAAACTGGAAGGGTACCAATCTTTTAGCAATGTCTGTTAATAGACTGTTTTATGTTTTCACAAATAATTTGCTATTGTCAAAACTTGATTTGCTAACCATCAGAAACTGGATGCTTTACTGGTCACATGATATTCCAACTATTCCAGGGTGTGTTCAGAGTTGTTATCCTGCAGAAGCACAAAGATTTTTCAACAGAGACACTATTTTCAGACAATCGGTTCAGCATTGCTCTCCAAAGAAATTGATAAGTAATCTGCTGATATCATTATGTCTAGCATGTATTCCAGGCAACCAGTACCAGCAGCAACAAAGCAACCCCAAAGCATTATTGAACGTTAAAAAAAATGTCATCAGGTCATTGGTGAACTCACAAAAACCCTATTCCAAGCAGATGATAAAGCAGTTTTGAACTTCTCAAAAACCTATTTGAACAAGCCTCGTTCTTAGTCTTACTTGAAGTGTCATTGAGCTTATACGTGCTCCATAATGCATTCATAATCGCTACATAAATGTTCTACAAAACATTTACACCATACGTAATTTTTTACTAAGGCTTTTTAAACATAACTCAAAGTCATATTCAAAATTATTAAATAACTTTTCAGGACAGATAGGGTGAATCCCATTTCTCTGTCTTACCCCTTACCCCTTAGTTTTGCGTGTTCGTGTGAGAGTAGGGGCTATCCCAATTCTCATTTTGATCTAGGGGTAGGGCTAAGGGGAAGGGGTGGATACCACTTAAAACCAAGCATTTGAGAGCTTACTTGAAACCAAGGGGTACCGAGAATACACTGCACAACCGGCAACAATGGCAGCCAGATCATCAAGGGTGTCACGGTTCATATACAATGGGGAGGCAGGCGCGTCTTCACAGGACATGTATTTATTGGGACACTGGGAAGAACTTGACAAGAACAAAAACAGAGAACAAAATGAGGACCACAACTAACCAATATATATACACATGACATGAACAGTGAACACAACACTAAACACATGAACCGATTGTCTAAACATACCACAAAGAACGATAACACAAGATACATTAAATACTTTAAACATATGAATTGAACAGAAGAACAAGAGCAACCACATACCTTGACAAGAACAAAGAACCACACAG
>JACXGM010040019.1:0-10433 GCA_016801145.1 Umbra pygmaea
AGCCATCTCCTCTGTCATCCCTCGAGCCATCTCCTCTGTCATCCCTCGAGCCATCTCTTCCTTCATCCCCCCAGCCACCTCCTCTGTCACACAGGCCAAGGATGGCACAAAAAGACAAGAGGAACAGGATGACTGTTTGCAGAGGATGGAGGCTCAGTTAGAAGAACAGCAGTTGGTGCTGGAACAGAGGCTGCATCAATTGAATAAAGGAAATGATGAGTGCGCCCGGTTTGGACACACCATTGTAGACATGCTGCGAAGGGTGTCCTACGAGGAGAGGCCACAGTGTATGTTGGCACTGTACAAAGAAAAAATAAACTGTTCCTGCTTGCATGTTATGTTGTGCTGCTTATGTACAGTATATTGTTTTCATGCATATAGTTTTTCTATCTTTTTTTGTGTTGTGTTTGTGCTGCTTGCACCTTTGTTCAGGTTACTGCCAATAAAGAACAGTAATGTGACTTCGCAGCAGGTTTTTATTGATAAAAAGACAAATCTTAAAACATAAATGCAAAGGAAAATTCAGATATTAAAATCACATAGTTAATAGTTATGATATATTGATCAATCACCCATCTCACTCTGGAGTGACGGTAATTGTAAATCTGCTTACCCAGGGCAGGTGCATCACTATGTAGCAAAAAACGGAATTAATGCATAGGCAATGTATGACAATGTAGGTATATACACACACAGTACTATTACAAGACTGGCTGGTGGGTACAGGTTCAGTTCATGTTCAAGAATCATTGAGCCAAATTGACTCTCCTTGAAAATTCCATCCGAAAATATCTTAAAACGTAAATGAAAATTCAGATGACATTCACCTAACTAATAGTTACAACAGGGTCCCCACTCTGTGAATTATTAAATCCCATGATTTTCCAGGACTAAAAAAAACAGAAATTCAATGACCTATATTGAATGGAAAAACAGGCCACTTTTGTGCTGAGCACTGAGCAGACAAACCATCCAGAGTATTTTAAACCCATCAATTTGCAATTATTTTTAAATTTTTCCCATAGTTTATTTCTTGTTCACAGATGTTTCCATTACAAAACTAAGTTTTCACTGCTTACACATAATTCACAATTATGATCCCATACAGCTAGGCCTACCAACCTTTATAAACACACTTGTCTTTGTGCCGTATATAAACTTTGAACCAAGTATTTGTTTGTTAATGGGAACCAAATTTATAAAAAAATATTACTTCCTTAAACTTTCATGAACTTAGCTGCATGGAAACTTATAAAAAAGATACAAAATTCCTTGATACTCCAGAAATTCTATGCCCAGTGGAAACTGATATAATTTACTGATAGATTTGACCACGACACACAATGTGGTTCTGCCATGGCACACTTCCATGGGGTGACTGAAAGAATGCCATCAGGTCGTTACGCACACCAATTGCAGCTCTGGTGGAGTGGGTCCTTGAAGATATGTGTCCCCTGCTACCACTCTGTGCCACTCCCCTAGCTGAGGTGCCCCTGTAGTGTCAGTGTCTATAAAATTAGCAGGGATGTATCTGCTGACATGTGTGCTGGTCTCATCAGTGTACTGTAGGTCAGGAAGTTGGTAGAAGCAAACAAGCTTTGACAATGTCAACTGCTTTGTCTGGCAGAGATTCCCGTGGTTGCCCTAGGATTCTCCACCTTGACACCAAAATGCCAAACGCATTCTCAATCAACCGTCTGGCTCTGGAGTGACGGTAATTGTAGATCCGCTTACCCATGGGCAGGGACCAATGGCCCCCCATGTTCCTCAACACCCCTCCGAAAACAAATTGCTCTACCAAGCTGCCTATGACTCTGATTAGCCTATTACTGCTAATTATTGACATTATAGCCTATTCATTTAAAATTAAACATGTTTCAAATTAGGCTATTATAATGGTGTGTTCTTGATATAAGCTCACCTTGTCTCAAATCCAAAGAGGAGGATGAGGGGTCTGTTGTTACTTTACTGCCTGGTGTGACAGTTTCTGAAATGTGTTTCATTATGTTAAGATCTGCTTCTACTAAATCTGACATAACAATAATGTTGATATCTATCTACCGATGAGCTACCAAGCTACCTATGCCACTGATTAGCCTAATATTGCTAATTATAGACATTATAGCCTATTAATTTCAAATTAGATATTCAGAGATATTCAAGCACCATGGATTTCGTTTTCATTTCTTTGTGCTCACCTTTCTTTGAAATGAAGTCAGTTCCCAATTGTTTTCCCCTCATTTAGTTTTCTCTCTTTCTCTCCTTTCGTTCATTTCTTTTTCGGTAGCCTGATTTGGCTTTCTTTAAAAAAGACATTTCTACAGCAGAAGTTTGCGCTCCACCAGATGCTCAACTGAACAAAACAAATTTCAAACTTTTTTTTCGGTGACCCACATTTTCAAAATGACAAACCATCATGACCCAAATGTCATGAAAATAGTTGTTTCAAAATATACAGTTTTCCTATTATTTGTATTTGTATGTAGAAGTGTTAACATAATAATTTGTTCTAATTGTCACCAGAATAATAATACAGCATTAATGTTCTCAATATTGACAGTATTATCATCACAGACTTGTTTTATAAACACAAGTTATAGTCACCAAAATAACCAATATGAGGTGGTTTTCCCACAAATATTAGATTACTTGTATTAATTTACTCAGATTCAGATAAAATATATCCATGATGCTTTTTTAACTAGCTATGTGAAACTAAAGTTAAATAAAAGTTTGGAAAACTGTAATAAATCACAATTATTTTTGTTACTTCTAACAACAAGCGCATTGGGTGAACAGGTTTTCAACATTCAGGTTATTTTGCCTTACTAGTACGCTATAAATTCTGTTTTATTTTTGGCCAATTCAATGAGTGAGACTATGGTAATTACTTCAAGCAATTTATATTCATAGACAATTTATTGATATTCGTCATTGTTCCCCTTCTAAATAGTAGCCTAAACATTTTCATAAGCATTTGGATTAGTGAGTGAAACGGAGAAAAACAAACATTGTGTTTTTGGACTATTTAAAATGGTCTAGATACTTTTATGACTTTGAAGTGCGTTAGATAGGAACGATACGTTAGAGGTGCATGCTGGCTATGTTCATTAGACGAACACACACTGCATATACAATTTCATATTTTTTTGCACATTTCATTCTATCCGTGGAAGAACCCTGTTACATTTTTCACTGAAGTAATGTTACTTACAGTGTTGTCTGTTTTTAGGGAATGTAGAAGGGCAGACGTAGTTACAAGCACTTTGCACTAGAGAGGCAGGCGCGTGCTGGGAGACACATAAACACACAAACACGCCGCATACAGAGGACACTGCACTTACAAACTTACATCACTTTCAGAATAGGCGATATGCAGTGCGAATTTTTGACTTATTGTGAATATATTGGAATTTTAGGATTATGATTTTTTATATTTTTATTTTGTTGAATTGCTAATGGTTAATGTCTGGATTCCGCGATTTGTCTGTGTTTTCCACAACATGTTTGTTAATCAAACTGTAGGACCCGCTCGACCTACACAAGTGCTCAGTTTAGTACACTGCCCCATGTGGCTGTGGAGGTGTACTGTCAACTATAACATTTTAATCATGAAAGAAAACCATGACAAAATAATTATGAAAACATATTTGCCGACCCACCGGTGGGTCGGGACCCAGACTTTGAAAAACACTGGACTAATCCATTTGGCGTATTAGCGAGGGGTGGGTGAGTCCTTAGATAGTCTTTTTTTGTATACAAAATGTAGTCAGTCAATCAACCAATTTATTCAGCCAATACACTAACTTTACATTTCATCTGACATGCATTATGAAATTTAATTAGGAAATGAAAATATCCAGATAAAATATATTCCAGACTTTTCAAGGACCCTATCTCCCCTTGGGCCCTGGTAATCAGTATTGGTGTTACCCCCAGTCTGACGCCCCTGCTCATGGGCAGGTGCATCACTATGTAGCAAAACAAAATAGTGTTAATTATTAGGCAATCATTGTATGACAATGTACCTGGAAAGGGACACATCGGGTTGTTGTGTAGGGGAAACGCAGCATCACCAAAAATCACATGTATGATTTGGACTCCTGTTCCAGTAAGACTGGCTGGTGGGGGCATGTTCAGTTCCTCTTTAAGAAGCATTGGACCAAATCGTCTCTCCTTGAAGATTCCATCGTCACTTTCCCGTCCATATGCCCCGACTTCCACCATAGTGAAGCGATATCTGGCTTCACAGGTAGCCATCAGAACAATAGAGTGTGCGCCCTTCAAGCGCAGTTCTAGCGGGGGGCAAATACATTCACCTGGCGACACTACATTATTACAGCAACACAAACTCTGATTTGTCCTTTCAGAATAATAGTGCTTGTTGTAATCCATTGCAATAATCATTGTGAATTCATTACAAAGCTAGTGAATTGTAACCAAATGCAATGGTATTGTGGGTAAAGAAACAGTAAGAATATGTGATTCCAAAAACAAACATTCAACATGTTTTCAATTACAACGTTTAATTAAAAACAGTAACAAATATGTTGTACACTGAATTTGATTGAATATATTGTCAGTGTCTCGTGAAAACACAATACATTTGAAAAACATTCACTAGAGTCTGTTTTATCCAACAATAGACTAATTTTAGCAACACATGAACATAGACCCACTAACTATCTGCAATGAACAATGATTATTGTCATAAATTACGAGCGCTATTATTTTGAAAAGTAAAATCAGAGTTTGTGTTGCCAACATAATTGTTGCCAGGCAAATGTGGTGCTTTAATGTTGACTGCAATAGCTTCCCATTTGGCGACTAAAGGGCAGGGAAGAAACTCTGGCTGCAGAGCTTTCCACAAAGCTTTCCACTCTCCGACACTATGGAAGACATTGTGCTTGACGACAGTTTGTAGCTAGCTACTACAGCCTGTTGGCTACCACCTGAAGCTAATACCCGAAGGGTGACCGCCAGTCTCTGAATAATGTCTACAGGCATATGGTGCGTAGACTGATGTATGATAAACGGCTGCACACGACGACCCAAATCATCAAATCTACTTACTGACATCTGAAAATATCTAAAATGCATCTCCTCGTCCACATCTCTCTGTGGTTGGACAAGCACAGAAAATTCACTCTCAATCTGCCTCCAACGATTCAAATGTCGTAAGTACCATCTCCTTTGACGCCTTTTCTCGTTTCTGTGTTGTTGTTTCAGCAATTTCAAGTAGCTGCTTTTTCACATTGATCAGCTCCAAGTCCAACATCATCCACTCTGTTTCAGTCTCCATTGTTCGTATTTAGCCTAACCTCATAAGAAAGTCCAGCAAGTGCCAGCATCATCTCCTGAATTTGATTCAGCTGTGGGATCGGGGCACCACCAGTGCAGAGCTTGCTCAGGAATTGCAGCAGGCAGGTGTGAGTGCATCTCCACGCACAATGAGGGGAAGACTGTTGAAGGAAGGCCTGATTTCAAGAAGGGCAGCAAAGAAGCCACTTCTCTCCAGGAAAAACATTAGGGACAAACTGATATTCTGCAAAAGGTACAGGGATTGGACTGCTGAGGACTGGGGTAAAGTAATTTTCTCTGATATATCTCCTTTCTGATTATTTGGGCCATCCGGAAAACACCTTGTCCAGAGAAGACAAGGTGAGCAAAACCATCAGTCCTGTGTCATGCCAAAAGTCACGCATCCTGAGACCATTCATGTGTGGGGTTGCTTCTCAGCCAAGGGAGTGGGCTCACTCACAATTTTGCCTAAGAACACAGCCATGAATAAAGTATGGTACCCAACCAACACATCCTCTGAGAGCAACTTCTCCCAACCATCCAAGAACAGTTTGCTGATGACCAATGCCTTTTCCAGCATGATGGAGCACCTTGCCAGAAGGCAAAACTAATAACTAAGTAACTCAGGGAAGAAAAACATAGAAATATTGTGACCATCGCCAGGAAACTCCCCAGACCTTAATACCATTGAGAACTTGTGGTTGATCCTCAAGAGACGAGTGGACAAACAAAAACCCACAAATTTTGACATACTCCAAGCATTGATCATGCAAGAATGGGCTGCCATTAGTCAGGTTGTGGCCCAGAAGTTAATTGACAGCATGCCAGGACGGATTGCAGAGGTCTTAAAAAAAAAGAAGGGTTAACACTGCAAATATTGAATAACCTTAATGTAATTGTCAATAAAAGCATTTGACACTTATGAAATGTTTGTAATTATACTTCAGTTTACCATAGTAACTACTGACAAAAAGATCTAAATTGAAGCAGCAAACATTGTGGAGACCAATACTTTTGTCGTTGTCAGAAGTTTTGACCATGACTGTATGGTGTCATTAAGAAGAGGGGAAGGTAGCACAGTATAAATGTTACAAAAAAACTATTTTGAAACTGAAGGCAAGTTGTTTTATTTTATTAATCAATGCTGAAACCTGAAGTGTGACATTCTAGGTGTATCCAATATCTAATTATCTGTTTGTCAGCACCTCCATCAAAACATATTTTGCACCATTTTATGCCTTATAGCAGTTATTATGTACAACACATTTCCTGTTAAAATGGGAGATTTTAAGAAACTGTTGCCTACAATTACTGTAGCCTACCTGGCTGAAGCTCCAGTGGAGGACCAAGGTGAGGGATTCTCACTTGTTGCGATACACTATCCCAAAAATAAGCCATGAATGAGCAAATGAAAAATATTGTAAGCAATACAATCACTATATCATAGTACTGTATCTGACACCCTAATATTCCCACTTTACATAAATAAGTTGATGACTGATAATCTTGATAGCATTAGTCACTATATATACTGTAGGACAATGCTGCAGTTAACAAAATAGCTAGCAAGGGGCATCTTTACCTCTTATTGAGCAGTAATACAAATCTAACATTTAATTTACAATGTATCATCATCATAAACAATATAATTTATAAAAGTCCTATTGATGGTTATGTGGTTTTGGCTTAAGTTAACTTGGTTGCTTGCTAGTGAGTAGAATACCTATGTAGATCATTCCCTGTCCCTGTTGTACAACTCACAGATTAAGGGATGGTGCAGAGTGAAGGAGAAAACAGAGTGGTGACACTCCAATTGGACTCCATTGTACACTTAACGCACGTTTGTGGTATGCAGCCTCGAATAGCAGAGGTGTCAAAAGTAAAAGTAAAAGTACTTTTTCTGGGTGCTGCTGAGTTCACAAGTTTTGGAAAATTACCTAATTGAGACCAAAGTCACTGGTAAAAACAGTTCATAACTAATCAGTGATCTTTTAAAATTAATACAAAGCGCAAAAAACAAAGATTCATTGTGGTGAAGAGGTAGTAATAAACTCCCATTACCTGGTCATTTGGGTTTTATTTTGAGAATTCCCAAAATGGGTGAACTCAGCAAAGTACTTTTACTTTTACTTATGACACCTCTGTCGAATAGTCCAAAAAATCCATTATACGGCGTTGGACACCATTCATTTCCATTGCTGGCAATCAAGTAACTTCTGAGGTAAGTTGATTAAATAGCTACCTCTTTTGAATTGTCGACTGTATATATTCTATCAGAGGCCATTTATGATGCACATACTGATCTTTATTTGTATGTCCACAGTATGATTATATATACTTTTATCTTGATAGACAACCGATTGCCTGCTAGTTTGTTAGTTCTAGTCGCCAGCTGTGAAGGTATCTCCAGGGGTCAATTGACTAAATAGCTACCTCTTTTTAATTTTCCACTCTCTATATTATATCAGAGGCCCTTTATGATGCAAATACATATATTTATTTGTATGTGCACAGTATAATTACTTGTTTATATTTTTATCTAGTTAGTTATTGATGCTGGAATACTAGGATCATTAAGGTTGATTATCTACTGAACTTGACAGTGTTTTCTAGTCAGCTGAGTACTGTGTGTAGTAGAAATAATGTTGCGTTTCATTAATTATTCCCTTGAAAGGGCTGTTGGAATCCAAGTTATTCATATGAGCTTTAAAATGTTTATTACACAGACAGTAGTGTGAATTATTTCTACCCCAAATTTCACAGCCTAATTTTTGTGTGAACAGAGAGACACTGGGCAAAATGTAAGCCTCTGTCCACCCCTTCCCCAACTTGGCAGGATTGTGTCCATGTGTGGGGAAATGCATTGACCTAGAGGCTATTTAAGGGCTTTTCTGCTTATTTTCACACAGCTGCAGGTGGTGGCTGCTGCTGGGGGCGATGGCTGCTTTAGCTGGCTGGTGCTGGCGAAGGATGGGGGTGGTGACTGCTACTGATGGTGGCATTGTTTAATTAAAAAAATGAATTAATCCAAGCGTAATGAGATGTAATTCTTTAATATATTTACTACTTTGTGTATGATTTAGTTTTCATTTATATTTACCGTTCAATATCACAATCACTGCTGTCAGTCCCATAGAAGAACATGACAGCGCAGCGTGTTTTTGGAACTATACAGGCTTACATGTTACCACCCCGCTAGCGAAATCAAAGAGTGTCGCAATTCTTCTCTCTCTGCATCTCGGGGAAGGTGTTGACCGAGTCTGTTTAGTAATGCAGAAACCTTTCCTATTCTTTGCAGAGGACTGATGCATTCTGCTGAATATCGGGGGAGAGGCACGTGCACTGCATTTCAAACAATGAGTCGTCTGCAACCGCAGAATGAAGTGATTCATAAAAGTATCTTACATTAATGAATATTTTAGAGTAGAGATTCCGTACACCCAATTCACTGAGAAGATCAGTTCAAAAGGAACAAATTGTTCATGATTCACACGCTACTAATATTAACAAAACCTCCAGTTTCAAAGTTTTGCAGCCGCAGTACGTATGACTGTTTACTGACAAGATTATACGAGAAACATCTGTACTAGAATAACTTCCACCACAACTGCTGAATTGTCTCAATGCAAGACAATTAATGTCAAGCGCTTGCAATGGGTCGTTATGTTAGCAATACAAGCTACTTTGAACAAAAATTAACATGAAGTGTATTATACCGGTATTTCGTTTTTATTGGTTATTATTCACAATGACGTTAACGGAGACCAGTAGTCTATCACAAAGTCATCCCATAGAACAATCAGGGTTGTGCCTTGGCTACTACTGGCAGCAGTCAGGTAAACAACCAAACTGATCAGCTCTCCTGCCAATCAGGAGCAACTCCGCACTTGAGGGTGTTAACCTACAGTCTACGGGGTTACAATTACATTTAACATTGGTAGGGAGAATTACATTTAACATTGGTAGGGACAATTACATTTAATATTGGTAGGGACAATTACATTTAACATTGGTAGGGACAATTACATTTAACATTGGTAGGGAGAATTACATTTAACATTGGTAGGGACAATTACATTTAACATTGGTAGGGACAATTACATTTAACATTGGTAGGGACAATTACATTTAACATTGGTAGGGACAATTACATTTAACATTGTTGGGGACAATTACATTTAACATTGGTGGGGACGATTACATTTAACATTGGTGGGGACAATTACATTTTACATTGGTAGGGACAATTACATTTAACATTGGTGGGGACAATTACATTTAACATTGGTAGGGACACACCTATGTGTACCAGTACAAACCCTGCCATATGAAATTCTTATTTTACAAAGAGCGACAAATGTTCAAAAGCTTTAAACTCTCTCTAGTCATTTCCCTTCATGTATAATTTCTCTTAAGTTAACATTTGCCATTGTTTTCTTATGGCCGTACCATGGACCTTTTGGGATCATTTTAATTTTAGGAGCTATGTAGATATATATATCAAGAAAATCATACCAGTTTGATTTGAAACTATAGTGAAACATGCCTGAAATGCTATGGAGTGTAAAAACATTTCTAACATGAGACATTGATTGAAGGGCTTCCTGGATGATTCAGAAGACCTGGATGGACACAGTAAAAAGTAAACAGGAAGTCAGTTCCATCTCACATGGAGATATTTCTAACAGAATCAGGGACATCATGCTGTCTAAAGCTTTGGGGATATATTGTACTGTAGTATATTAGGCTATTAACACAGAGTAGTTGAGGATGGTGTAACATTGCTATTTCAGGATCAGTAGCGCGTGTATGTGGGTCTGTGTGTTTAATATGTTTACATGAGAAGAGAGAAGAATCTAGCATTAGGTCAATAAGGAGCTGGTTTGAACTGCCATCTCAAGACAGCCGCTTCCTTTGAAGTCTGAAGTAATGAGAACGTTCACACACACTTCTCACAAAGTGTGTATCTGTATGTGTCTGTGTTTCTGTCTGTGCATGTGTGAGATTGTGTGTGTGTGTGAATTTGTGTGTTTGTTTGTGGGTATGTGTTGTGCATGTGTGTCCACATGCACACTTACGTCTTTTCTGTGTGTCTGTGTGTGTGTGTGTGTGTGTGTGTGTGTGTGTGTGTG
>JACXGM010040020.1:0-10434 GCA_016801145.1 Umbra pygmaea
CGCTCAATAGAGTTGATAGGAGCAGGCAGGGTGAAAAAGTACCTAAAATAAGGCCTGTTTTTTCGCAATTACGTTAAAACTACAGCAAGCAACTTGGATATAAGGTCATATTATGAAACTGCAGTCCATGACGGATGCAATGAACTAAATTTCATCCCGGAAAAGCGTTGTTAAAAAAATCATCTGTCCAGCCTACAAACAGTCCCAGTGTGAGGCTATTTTCCATCCAGGTGCGTTGAGGCTTTTGTTTCACTCTTTACAATGGCTCGACCTAGCTCTTAAAAGTGCTTCAATCTGCTTCAGGCTTTGAATAACAGTCTGCAACCATCCACTGGAGATCTGGGTTGCTTCCACAGAGTGTTGGTTCTTTATTTTATGTGCAATGTAACTGCTGTTAAATGAAAAAGAGTGAATTAGGCCAGAATAGATACATCCAGAATCTAATTATCTGGTTTTATTGGGCAATAAATAAACTTTGTGCTGCCTGGGTAAGTAAGTACACTGCTGATGGACAGAAAGCTGTTTGCAATAGGGTTTTAACATTCTAATCCAAAACTGCCTAAATTTAGGGATGCAATGCACTAACAATTTAAACAAATAACATTGATTGTCTCCTAACAATGGCATATGTCATGGTCTGGGTATATTAGATAGTACACAAACAATCAGTTCTCGTAGTCAATGTGTTGGATGCAGGAGAAATAGGCAGGAGAGTAAAGACCTGAGCGACTTTGACAAGGGCCAAATTGGTATGGCAAGATGACTGAGACAAAGTATCTCTGAAATGGCAAGGCTTGTGGAGGTCTCTCGCACAGCAGTGGTAAATGGTGTGATCAACAGTGGTCCATGGAGGGACAAACCACAAACTGGCGACAGGGTGTTAGGTGCCCAGGTCTCATCAATGCACAAGAGCACACCTGAACCCTGTTTACTCTTGACACTTTGTAGAACACTCTATGCTTAAAATGTTTTTCTCTGGATAAATCTTAGTAACCCCTTTCTTATATAACGTGTTGTGTTAACAATAATATATTTTTCATAGAAGTAGTTGGTTTTCTTGTCACAACATGTACATTTAACTCCATAGTTGACTTACGCTGTTATTTTGAATTTTCTAATCCTCATTTAAAAACATATCAACAATATAAAAATCCTGTAATAAAATTCTAGCAGAAACATTTTTACTGGATTGGTTCCAAACAGCTGAAAGTTATTGTCACCTTTACCCTGTAGTGCGTTATGATATTGATAAGACAGATTTGAAGGTATGCCTTGAAACAAAACATATTTATTTCTTCTAAGAAGGACTTAGAAGAAAACAAATAACGCCACAAGGGGCTAGACCGAAAGTAACTGAGGAATATAACACACGAGGAACACGCAATAGGAGACAATAATCGACAAGGGTAAGAACGAAACACACAAGGTAAATACTGAAACAAATTAGGGATAATGACAAACACCTGTGAACATGATTAACAATGACGGGGATCTATTGGTGAACAAAACACGTGAACAAGACATAGAAGGGAGGAGCGGGAACCCTAATCAAAACAAACATGAAGGGAGAATCTTATCCAAGGACACACACAGGGAAGCAACTAGAACATAAATGAGTCCTTTTCCCAGCCAACACAGGGCTGGGCGTTACAGAGCCCCCTCCCAAGGCCTGCAACACCGAGGCAGGCAAAACAATAAGGGGCAGCTCAGTTCCGAAATCCCCTCCCCCACAACCGGCAACCCAGGTGGCGGGTCAGCCGGCGGTAAAAGGGGTGAGGCCCCAAGGACAGGCACTTCAGGGAGCCCGGGGATGGGCAGTTCAGAGATCCCGGGGCCAGGAGGAACAGAGGGCCCGGTGTCAGGAGGGACAGAGGGCCCGGGGTCAGGAAAATCAAGGAGCCCGGGGTCAGGCAGTTCAAGGAGCCCGGGGTCAGGCGGTTCAATGAGCCCGGGGAAAAGTTGGTCAGCGAGCCCGGGGAAAAGCAGGTCAGAGAGCCTGGGGACGGGCCGGTCAGAGAGCCCGGGGACATGCAAAACAGTGGGTCATGGTGGAAGGGTGTCTGGGAGCCCTGGCACAGGCAGGGTGTCTGGGAGCCCTGGCACAGGCAGGGTGCCTGGGAGCCCTGACACAGGCATGGTGTCTGGGAGCCTTGACACAGGCAGGGTGTCTGGGAGCCCTGGCAGGGTGTCTGGGAGCCCTGGCACAGGCAGGGTGTCTGGGAGCCCTGGCACAGGCAGAGTGTCTGGGAGCCCTGGCACAGGCAGAGTGTCTGGGAGCCCTGGCTCAGGCAGGGTGTCTGGGAGCCCTGGCACAGGCAGGGTGTCTGGGAGCCCTGGCACAGGCAGGGTGTCTGGGAGCCCTGACGGCAGCGTCGGCACAGGGGGTCCGGATTCCTCCATGGCTGCGTCATTCTACTCAGGCGGCGGAGCCAAGATTAGGCCCTCCAGGTCTGTCACCATGGGGAACTCCAGAGTTAACGGAGCTGGAGTACAGACTGTTAATGGCAGTGGCAGTGAGCAGGCTGCTGAAGGCAGTGGCAGAGAGCAGGCTGCTGCTGGAGGCTGTGGCAGTGGGCAGGCTGCTGCTGGTGGCTGTAGCGGTGGGCAGGCTGCTGCCGGAGGCTGTGGCGGTGGGCAGGCTGCTGCCGGAGGCTGTGGTGGTGGGCAGGCTGCTGCGGGAGACTGTGGCGGAGAGCAGGCTGCTGTAGACTGTGGCGGAGAGAAGGCTGCTGTAGACTGTGTCGGAGAGCAGGCTGCTGTTGACTGTGGTGGAGAACAAGCTGCTGTAGACTGTGGCGGAGAGCAGGATACTGAAGACTGTGGCGGAGAGCAGGCTGCTGAAGACTGTGGTGGAAAGCAGGCTGCTGTAGACTGTGGCGGAGAGCAGGATCCTGAAGACTGTGGCTGAGAGCAGGCTGCTGCTGGAGGGTGTGGCAGTGGGCAGGCTGCTGCTGGTGGCTGAGAGCAGGCTGCTGCCGGAGGCTGTGGGCAGGCTGCTGCCGGAGGCTGTGGCGGTGGGCAGGCTGCTGCCGGAGGCTGTGGTGGTGGGCAGGCTGCTGCCGGAGGCTGTGGTGGTGGGCAGGCTGCTGCCGGAGGTTGTGGCGGAGAGCAGGCTGCTGTAGACTGTTGCGGAGAGAAGGCTGCTGTAGACTGTGGCGGAGAGCAGGCTGCTGAAGACTGTGGCTGAGAGCAGGCTGCTGAAGACTGTGGTGGAGAGCAGGCTGCTGAAGACTGTGGTGGAGAGCAGGCTGCTGAAGACCGTGGCGGAGAGCAGGCTGCTGAAGAATGTGGTATAGAGCAGGCTGCTGTGACGTCCTCAGGTAGTTTCTCTTCTTCTGGTGACTTGGTTAGAGTGGCAACCTTCCATTCAAAGGATGCTGACCCGGTTATGAGGGCAGGCATCTCCTTCTCGTCAGTCTCATTAATCAGAGAACTCCGGTCGGTGGTCATCTTAGGAAGAGGGGCCCTAACACTTCGACAGGGAGCCCTATACAGTGGGCTAACACCCTGGACCGAAGGGCTACGTGTAACTGCAGGAGCCCTAGGGGCAATAACTGGAGCCCTAGGGGAGCCTAACATGCTAGCCTGGGAGCTAGTGGGGCTTAGAAAGCTAGCCTGAAAGCTAGCGGGGCTTAGGAAGCTATCCTGGGAGCTAGGAGACTTGCTATTTAGATTCTCTTGTTTTTTTTTGAAAGCGTGAGGATATGATTAAACAAATATATAAATTTAATTAATTAATTAATTCAATGGCAACAGCCGGCGCAGTAAACAACCAGAACTCTCCTATTAAATATTTTCTATAGTAAGACTCCATTTGGTATTTGAACGGTAACTACCACTTATATAGGCATCCACTGTGATAATGAAAAATAAAGAGGAGGGGATTATCATGTCACGACTTCAACATCTTTGCTGTCTTTGACAATTACCCTTATATGTCCTCGCTGCGAAAAAAGCCATTGTGTGCTCTACCAAAAGATAGAGTGGAACATTAAAGGTTTAAATACATTAGGTGCCGAGAGGGATTCGAATGCTGCAGAGTGCAGACAAGTGTTGGGGAACACTCTCCAAAATGTAACTATGTTACGTTACTGCGTTACTCGTTATTGAAAGTACGTTACATTACTGCTTTACTCTTTATTGAAAGTAACTAATTAAACTACTTTAAGTTCTTTTTTTCAATGCTTTTTACATATATTGTCCAGGTTTAGTATCATACAATACTCAATGGACAAAATTATCAATTTATTAACCTTCCCAAGTATTTAAATGATTTGAATTAAGTTTAATGGTAAGTTGATTTAGAGATTATTATTATTTACAGAAACAATCTGGGAGCAATTAGGGTTAACTGCCTTGCTTAAAAACAGAATGAAAGAGGCTTCACATTGCTAGTGTGTGTATGGGGGGGGGGGGGTTGAACCAGGGTCCTAATGGACCCCAATCATGGGCCCTAAACAACTAGGCCACCTTGCCGCCCCTAGATAGTGATTGCCTGATCATTTTGGGTGCAGACTTGTGGTAACTTCTGTCTCTGGGCATGGTCCAATTGACCAATATTATCAATCTATTTCTGATGAATGTGTGAGTGTTTGTATGTACAAAATGTTACTCAGTAAAGAAATATAGATAAAATAAATTAATTTGAATTAAATACAATATCCAGGGTACAAGCGGCCGAAATGGGTTTCCTCAGGAGGGTCCGGGCGTCTCCCTTAGAGATAGGGTGAGAAGCTCAGTCATCCGTGAGGATCTCAGAGTAGAGCCGCTGCTTCTTTGCGTCGAAAGGAGCCAGTTGAGGTGGTTTGGGCATCTGGTAAGGATGCCCCCTGGGCGCCTCCCTAGGGAGGTGTTCCAGGCATGTCCAGCTGGTAGGAGGCCTCGGGGAAGACCCAGGACTAGGTGGCGGGATTATATCTCCAACCTGGCCTGGGAACGCCTCGGGATCCCCCAGTCAGAGCTGGTTAATTGGGCTCGGGAAAAGGACGTTTGGGGTCCACTGCTGGAGCTGCTGCCCCCGCGACCCGATCTCCAATAAGCGGACGAAAATGGATGGATGGATGGATAAATACAATATACAATGGGATTTGACTCCTAGTAATGCTACTGTAATTATTGGAGGCACATGGAGAATACATTGAGCAGGCCTGAACCAGAAATATGGAGTCTAAAGGGTACAGTTTAGATATGTTGAGTGGCAGGATTATGGGCATTCTGAACATGTGTTTATTGCACAGGGTGTATGGAGAACCAAGTCTGATAAAATAAGAAATAAATATATAAATTAATAAATGCTCAAAAAATAAATAAGCATACAATTAATTGCACAATAAATACAGTAAATAAATAAATCTAGGCAGTAATTAAATTATACAATGAGACATTAATGTATTTAGCTTCTTTATTTATTCACCTTTGTAATAATTACCTTATTTATTCATTGTCCGTTATAATTTTCAACTTTATTTATTTATGACTTATTTTTTAAATGTCTGTTTTATTCTTCCTTTGTATTTTTTTACCTATTTATTTCTTCAATGCTATTTATTTCTACCTGTCATATTTACATTTCTGTATGTATTTCTGCCTCATTATGCAAATGAGAAGGGGCTGTGTCTTAGGGGCAAAACGTCTGCCCATTGGTTGGTCAGCATTATACTGTTTTATAACGTTAACGTTTGTAATAATGTATTGAAGTTACTTCAGAGATATTGTCAATTCACAAAAATTAGGTTAATAGCTCGTTTAGAGACCCTTTTCATGATATGCTAATTCTTTGAGATAGGAATTTTGGGTTTTCATGAGCTGTATGCCAAAATCATCAGTATTAAAACAATAAATGACCTGAATTATTTCAGTTGGTGTGCAATGAATCTAAAATATATGAAAGTTTAATTTTTATCATTACATTATGAAAAATAATGAACTTTATCACAATATGCTAATTTCTTGAGAAGGACCTGTATTTATTCCAACCAAACAGGAATGAACTGACAAGAAACAATGAACTACACAGAACAAACAAACCCACAGAACTAAATACCCAACTAACGAGGGGAGGATGTGCAGGTGTGGACCAAACAATGGAACTGATAGGCTCACCAAAACATGTGACGGGATCATGTGACACAAAGAGCGGGAAACAAAACCAAAACACATTTTGAAACCACCCTGAAGTGACACAGAACAAGGACAGATTCTACGGACATTGTGACATAACCCCCCACCTAAGGAGCGACACCTGGCGCGACAACTCCAAGGACACAAAACAACGAAGCACGAACACAAGAACACAGAGATGTAAGAGACGGAGGGCAGGGGACACAGGGGGCGGCCGGGCGGCAGGAAACACAGGGGACAGCCGGGCTGCAGGGGGGACAGGCAGTCCAAAGGGCCCGGGGAGAGGCCGTCCAAAGGGCCCGGGGAGAGGCATTCCAGGACAAAGGGCCCGGGGACAGGCAGGCCAAAGGGCCCGGGGACAGGCAAAACAGTGGGCCCCGGCGGCAGGGGGTCCGGGAGTCCTGGCGGCAGGAATAGCAGCGACGGCTGAGCAGGGGGTCCTTACATCAGTGGCGGCCGAGCAGGGGGTCCAGACGTAACCTGAGGCCGAGCAGTGGGTCCGGACGTCAGCGACGGCCGAGCAGGGGGTCCGGACGTCAGCGACGGCCGAGCAGGGAGTCCGGATGTCAGCGGCGGCCGAGCAGGGGGTCCGGACGTCAGCGGCGGCCGAGCAGGGGGTCCGGCAGTGAGCGACGGCAGAGCTGGGGGTCCGGACGTCAGCGACGGCCGAGCAGGGGGTCCGGACGTCAGCGACGGCCGAGCAGGGGGTCCGGACGTCAGCGACGGCCGAGCAGGGGTCCGGACATCAGCGACTGTCGAGCAGGGGGTCCGGGGACAGGCAGAGGGTCTGGGAGCCCTGGCAACAGGGGTTTTGGGAGCCTTGGAGGCAGGGGTCCGGACATCAATAAGTCCGGGATGTCGGAGACGGAGCAGGAGGTTCTGATCCCTTTACTGATGCTGGGTCCCCCCCAAACCCTGGTGGCGGGGTTAGGATCAGGCCCTCCAGCTCCTCGTCCTGGACAAGGCTGCCAAATGGGGGAGCAGACTCCCCTCGCCATCCCACATAGCCCCCCCTGAAAATTTCCTTGGGGGACCGTCAGCCATCTTGGGAGGAGGGGCCCTAGCCCTACGACGGGGAGCCCTAGAACGGGGACTAACACCCTGGACCGTAGTGGTAGGGGCCTTGACTGGAGCCCTAGGGGCGACTACTGAGGCCCTAGCGGCGGCTACTGAGGGCCTAGGGGCCGGAACGGAAGCCCTAGGGGCAGGAACGGAAGCCCTAGGGGCAGGAACGGAAGCCCTAGGGAAAGGAACTGGAGGCCTAAGGGTACTAGCCTGAAAGCTAAGGGGGCTAGCCTGTAGACCTGAGGAGCTAGCACTCTGACGGGGGGCCGTGTGAAGGACCACTGCCCTGGACCGGAGAGCTAGGGGGGTAGTTAGCCTGAGAGCTAGGTGAAGGCGCTATCTCCATTTGACGGTAGTTCATTCTGTCACGGTTCACAGCTAGGGGAGGCAGGTGCGTCTTCAATGACAAGTATATATTACAACCAAACAGGAATGAACTGACAGAAACAATGAACTACACAGAACAAACAAATCCACAGAATTAAATACCCAACCAACGAGGGGAGGATGTGCAGGTGTGGACCAAACAACGGAACTGATAGGCTCACCAAAACATGTGACTGGATCATGTGACACAAAGAGCGGGGAAACAAAACCAAAACACATTTTGAAACCACCCTGAAGTGACACAGAACAAGGACAGATTCTACGGACATTGTGACAGACATTTGGTTTTATACCTTTATGTTCTAGACAAGATGAAATTATGGTTCCATATTCCATCAACATGTTAATAAATCTAATTCAAAGCAACTCAATAAAACAACCTGCTTTTGTACATTTATTTTATGTTCTGATGTCAGGGATGTGTTCACTGTAGGCAGGTAAACATTCACATTTGGTTCTGATGACAAGGATCCATTCAGGTTATGTCCTGGCTGTGCAGGGGGGGGGGGGTGGATAGGAATGCAGACTTCTGGGGAGACAGCAACAATCAATCTGGGTAACTATACTACATAGCAGGGGCCAAGGAAGGACAGAGCAACATGTATTCATTTTTAAAGGTGTGACATAGCTGTCTAGGTGCCAGGGTTTTAGCAAACATCCTATTGCCCTCATCACCAAATCTGAACCTCGAAGCCAGTTCCACTCCATTGTTTTATTGCAACACTTTAACCTGTGATTTATTTAGACCTGGAACACCAGGTGAATGCAATTAATAAAAAAAGAGAACCAACATGATCTGGAACTTGTAGGGCATGATTTCAATACCTCTGTCTTAGTGTTTACAGTGCTGGGAGAGTAACCAAAATGTATCTGAAAATGTGCTCCATCTAGATCAAATAGTGTGTGTGCCCTTGTGCAAGGCACTTAACCCTAATTGCTCATATAGGTTGCTCAGGATCTAGTAAATGGCTGAAATGTGAGGGCAAATTTACATTTGGCTACATTGTAGTAGAGTACTAGATTAGTATGTTCTGTATATCTACAACATTTTGGCTTTAAACATCTTTCACATTACCTTATCTGCCATGCTAAGGGTAATCTCCAGCACTGAATGTGTTTGAGACCCACTCCTGTTTTCAGCTGTCAGATTTCCAGCTGTCATCTGCCATGAAGAAACGCAAAGACACACAAAGGTCAGAGCCTCCAGGTTAAGCACAGTGGCAACACACACTTTGCCCCTGACCTCCAACACATAAAACCTTCCCACTCCCCTGTCTCAGGTAAGTGGATTGTTTCTCCAACATAAGCCAATGTTGGATACAGGAAGAGACACAGGCCTGGGGCAGAGCAACATTCAGCCTGGTTACCACTGTATTGTACAGGCCTGAGGCAGAGCTACACTGAGTCTAGTTAACACTACTGCTTTGCACAGGTCACTTGGAACTGGGAGGTAGGGCATCAGTGTTGGGTAGTAGTAGGAATGACAGACATAGATGTCATTTAGAATGCTGATGCTCTACAATGGACTCAGCATCTTTCTGTTTCCTTGTTAGCCTTGTCCTCTTAGCCAGCATATATGGGGAAGACACCGTAACCCATATCACTTTATTTTGCAATTAATACATTCCACTTGAAATCTTGGGCCGTGTAACCTTTTAGCATTGCTTCAATATTGCAAACTCATATCAAACACAACAGTGCACCACTGTATCCCCAACATCACAAAATGCAAACACCCATATTCAGTTGAACTTTCAAAAATTATCATAAACAAATAAACATGTTAACTTGTATATTCTTTTACCTGTCTTTATCACCATTACATAAATACTTGTTGACTAGATTTCAAGCAAGCCTACTAGTAGAGCTAGTTAACATTGAAGGTTGCTAGTGTTACACACTTGGATGTTAATATCATTTTTCAGGCGTGCTTAGTTTTAGACGTTTATTCCTCTCTTCTTGTAATCACAGAACACAAACCTGTAATCACAGAACACAAACCTATCATTTTTGTTACACACTTGGATGTTTAATATCATTTTCCAGGCGTGCTTAGTTTTAGACGTTTATTCCTCTCTTTTTGGAATCACAGAACACAAACCTGTAATCACAGAACACAAACCTATCAGCCTCATTCATGACTGCTCTACCTCAGAATCCACCACAGCGTTCACTGAATCATACTCATCTAAATCTTATTCCAACCAGTATATAAAATACAGATTAGAACATTATAACGGTCTAACACAGTATACATTCACACAGCTTACACACACAAGGAAACCGACAACTACAAAGAATTACACTTCGTTGCTTAGCAATGGCAATTAACAAGCATTATAGTTCATTGCTTAGCTATCTTGAGCCGAGTTCCCTTTTCAAAGATGTACTAAATAACTGTTCTGTCACATAAACTCACATTACATTACGGATATCCACTATCAAATGTATGTGTGTTTCACAACTGCATTAGTACACCATAATCTTAGCAACTACTATGCTCACCTGTAATCACAGAACACAACCCTATCAGCCTCATTCATGACTGCTCTACCTCAGAATTTACTACAGCGTTTATTGAATTGAGCAGGACCTAGGGTTGGGCCGATAGATGATGCCATCGTCCATCGGCGATGGCTGACAGACATCTCGATGTAGAGGTTGCATCGTGATTTCATCGCCCCAAGTTGAAAGCTACCGTATTTTAGCGCATAAAGCGCGCACCCGATCATTTTTGTAAAGGTGACACGTAATCTCCCCTCGCCCAGACCTGCATTGATGGCCACTCAGCTATTCAATGTGTTACAAATGTTAAACACCCAACACAAATGTTAAACACCCAACCCCCCACGTGCTCATTAT
>JACXGM010040021.1:0-10497 GCA_016801145.1 Umbra pygmaea
TAAAATTGTTGTAAGCAGTAAATTACTGCGAAAGGATATATTTTTCACACACTAAAAGTATTAATCCTCTGTACGTTTCTGTGATCCCACAAACTGACCATTACCCACACGTGAAAGTCTACTCTCATGCAAGTTTCCATTCCACTCGCAACGTCAGCTTTGGTCTCTCGAAATTTTATAGATTTTTGATACAGGTAAAAATCAATTTAAACTTTAATCCAATGAAATAGCCTGCATTATCCCATTTGAATACAATTGGTCGCAGTTTTTGAGCAATCATGGTTTGCCTCATTTGTTAAAAGGCAACTGATTGGATCTGGCACGTTACGACCACCTCAAACCAGGTGGCAACACCAAAAGCCAACCATGACGGATGTGAATCCAAATCCCCAGGTAAAGTGTATTACACCCTATTTATAACATATTTGTTATAATATTATTGACCATGGTGTAAGTTAATGCATTATCTGAACTGACAGATTGTCTTTAAAAAAACGTATTTAAATTTATATGCTATTATTACAAATGTAGCCTCTCAAACTAGCATAGCTGTAGTCTTATAACCATGGTCTATGCTTATATTAGATAGTAACTAGGTATATACGTTTTATAATTTATCAGAACTGTAGGTCTTGTGTAGCGAAATGTGGCTAAACTAGCTGGTTTACCAATTTACAGCAAATTAAATAGCTATTTAAATATAGCTATGTAGCTATCATAACTCGATTCAGTTACAACTAATATATTACAGTATCCAGAAGCATGAATTGTTCAAACGTCTAAGGATAGACCTACTTTCAATTTCCATGCCAGATTATGTGAAAATATCATATAAGTATCCAATTGTATTCCCTCTACAGGAAATTCTGCAATTTCGACTGTTTGAGAGGTTGCTATTCAGGCTTGAAAATGCACTTAATCAATCCTCGTTGGATCTTGATTACATGGACTTTATGTGCAGGCAGGAGCTTATCCTCATGGAATCTTTTTCAAATCAAATAGAAATTCCCGAGCCCATCATTCAAGCTTTACGAGAGTTGTGTCATCTTGTACAAATACAAACAGGGTTTACACCATGTGTTGAAGTGGAGGCAGTAGCTGGAGTTATGGGACGTCCCAAACTCTCAGTGGAACGACAGCGGCTTAAAGAAATGCTGGAGACTCTACTCCCAGTGTCATGCATAGCCACGCTCATGGGTGTCTCAAAACGGACCATCGTTCGAAGGATGAATGAGTTTGGCTTATCTGTCAGGGAATTGTACAGCAACATTTCTGACCAAGAACTTGATGTTTTGGTTGAAAATATCAAGAGCGAAATGCCAAATGCAGGTTACAGGATGGTGAAAGGGAGGTTGCAGTCCCTTGGTGTACATGTTCAGTGGAACCGAATGATGGCCTCTATGCACAGAGTAGATGCAGTAGGAATCCTTTCCCGTCTGATGCAATTGGGATGTGTCATTAGGAGAAACTACTCAGTTCGAGGGCCGCTTTCACTTGTGCATGTTGACACCAACCACAAGCTGATAAGGTAAAAATAAATACACTGTTTCAATAAGGATAACAAAAAGAAAAGAAAAAAAAGCTAGTGGTCGTTATTGAGTTGTTATTTGTATATTCCCTTAGGTACAACTTGGTGATATTTGGAGGAGTGGATGGGTTTTCAAGAAAAGTAAGTTTAGTAAAGTTGTTTTTGGTATGAAGTTATTCCAACACATGGCTGAATAGGTGGACTGAATGAAAGACCAACTGAATAGACCAACTGGACGTACTGTGACAGGCCAGTTAGGCTGAATGAATGACTGTCTGGATGAATATGATGCCTGGAAGCTTACTGTTTTATTTTTTTGCATGACTACTGTATTTGATGGTTCATGTGTTTAGGTAATGTACTTAGATGCTGCAACAAATAACACAGCCTCAACTGCCCTCAACTTCTTCTTGGAGTCGACGGAAATACATGGTGTTCCTTCAAGGTAATGTACTTGTAAAGTACCTGTAAAACCTGACTTGTTTTATTGAAAAACATTGCTTAACTTATATATAATTATATATATGTGTGTGTGTGTGTAAGAAAATGTTTGTTAAATAAGTTTATGGTTTTTTGTAATCACGTGTGGGGTGGGCCTAATGTTTGGCATGACACAGAAATAAAAATATATCTATATATCTACATCATGTGTAATTGTATGCACCTTTTTTGTAAATATAAACATTGTAGTTGATTGTTTTAGGGTTAGAGCTGATCAGGGAGTGGAGAATGTCGACATAGCCCGGTACATGTTTACTGTTCGGGGAACTGGTCGGGGCAGTTTTATCTCAGGAAAGAGTGTGCACAATCAAAGGTAAAATGTATTCATATACATTTCAAATGAAATAAAACATATATTTTAAATGAATCCCAACATTTTCCAGATGTCAATACTTATTTATAGGAATTAGTATGTATATAACACTTAGTATATATATAGGCCTATATATATAACTGTAAAAAATATCACCGGTACTTGACATCGACTGTTTTTATCTCTATCTCTATTCTAAAATTTGAATAAATACTTACATTAAAATACACTAATAAAAATTAGTCTCCATTGGGGAACCTTTTGTTTCTAGTCAGAACCCTTAATTTTTACAGTAGAAAGCATTCTAAGTGTACCGGTATATGTATAGTTCTTTATATAACCAAAGATGTTTTTAAGGGTTCCTTTTAAGGTGACAACTGAAGATCCCTTAAGAATGTAGTTTTAGTGTGTGACGTCTTCCCTCTTAAGGATTGAGCGTCTGTGGCGGGATGTGTGGATTGCAGTAACCAGTGGATACTACAACATCCTGCACTCCCTGGAAGAAGATGGCCTGCTATACATCGACAACATAATCCACCTTTTTTGTGTGCACTATGTTTTTCTACCACGTCTGAAGACTGACCTGAGGACATTTGCCAATGGCTGGAATCACCATCCACTTAGAACCGAACAAAATCTAAGTCCAGAGATGTTGTGGCACATGGGGCTGATGCAAAGCAACGTAGACCAACCTGAACACATGACGGTATTGTATTGCTTTATCCATCTGTTGTTTTAACATCATTCTTCATTCACCATGCATGTTATAATATTGAAGTCTAACGCATCAAAGAGACCATCTGACAGTGAACAAAAGAACTTGTGTTTTTACTAAGGTTGACTTGCATTTAGCACATGGTCTGAAATAATAGTTACAAAGGTACAGTACGTAAATCGGATATGGTATGCTCTGATTTTATTTAGCTGTCTATATAATCAATAACCTTAAATACAGCTACTCTATCAATGTACTAATTCCATAGTAATATTTTTACTTTATTTTCAGTTATTCTAAGGAGCATTTTTGGTTTGTGTCAATAGGACCTTCAAGACCCTGACATAGACTGGGAGAGTGCTCTTGGCCATGATGAGGAAACAGATGTTGGCATTGTGGTTCAAGAGATTCGGTGTCCTCTGAACATGGAAGAATTAGCTGACCTCCAGTCTGTGGTGGACCCAACAGCACCCTCTGATTCACATGGAAGAGACCTTTATATCCTTTGTCTTCAGCATGTGCAAGAACTAAATACAATTGAAGTTTAGTCATACACTGCTCAATTTAAGGGGACACTCAAATCACACATTGTGTCATGATAACCAAAACATATTAAGGATCAAAATCTTTACCATACATTGTGCAAATTTGTTGAAAACAAAATGGGATAACAACGGTCAATCCAAACCATGGTCACCATCTTTTTGAGAGCTTGAATCAAATTTTAAGTAAACAATTGAAATCACGGGCTGTTCCAACTTTTTGTGAATTTCATCACGGCAAATCATAATGTGACTCAGCAGTGTGTATGGCCCTCACGTACCTGCATGCACTCCCGACAATAACTAAGCATCCTCGTGTTGAGATGGTGGATGGTGTCCTGGGGGATTTTCACCCAGACCTGAATCAGGGCATCAGTGAGCTTCTGGACAGATTCAGGTCAGGGGAACATGAGGGCAAGTCAACGGCATCAATACCTTCATCATCCAGGAACTGCCTACACACTCTGGCCATGGGGCCAGGCATTTTTTTGCACCAAGAGGAACCAAAGTTCCACTGCTCCAGCATAAGGTCAGATGATGGGTCTGAGGATTTCATCTCAGTACCTAACAGCAGTCAGGGTATCATTGGCTAGCACATAGAGGTCTGTGTGACCAACTAAGGACATGCCTCCTATAACATCACTGACACTGACCCACGGACTAACAGGTTATGCTGGATGATGTTGCAGGCAGGTAGTGTTTACCACAATGTCTCCAGACTCTTTCACGTCTTTCATGTGAGTACAAGTCCGACTAGAGGATGTTGGGCCCTCATGCTACCATTATGGAGTCTGTTTCTGACAGCTAGGTCCGAAACATGCCCACCAGTAGCCCGCTAGAAGTCATTCTGTAGGGTTCTGGCAGTGCTCCTCCTGTTCCTTCTCGCACAAAGGAGCAGATACCGGTCCTGCTGCTGGGTTGATGCCCATCGATGGCCCTGTCCAGGTCTACTTGTTTAACGGCCCGTTTCCTGGTATCTCCTCCATGCTCTTGAGATGGCACTGGTAGACGGAAAAACTTTGTGCTACAGCACATATGTATGTCACATTATGGAGGAGCTTCACTACCTGTGCAACCTGAATAGGCTGCAGGTACCACCTACCAGTAGTGACAAGGATAATAGGAAAATGCAAAATTTGAGAAGAATCAGTAAGGAAGGATAAGGACAGAGCAATTTTCTGTGGCCACCACCTGCAAAACATTCCTTTTTCTTTTTTTTGCTGATGCCTCTCCAGTGCACCTGTTGTCACTTTCATTTGCACCAAAACAGGTGACATTTATTCACAATCACTTATGCTTACTAACTCAACAGATTGATATCCCTGAATTTGAATTGACTTGATGTTACAAAGTGATAATTGTGTGTACCCTTCACTTTTTTAGCAGTAAATACCAACAAGGTAGTTGTTCATTGATACAGTAATGTGGAAAATAAATAAAAATGTAATAATTTTATTATAATTATAATTTTCCACTGCAACCGGCAACGTAATTTTACCCATGTTTTTAAAACTACATCGCTGAGTATGTAGCAGTGAAGAAAACAAAACATCATATCAATAAACACTGCATGTCAAACTGATACTACAACTGAACCTGATCTTGTTGGTTTGATGCCCGAGGTTACTTATATCATTGTCTTTGACCGTTATTTTGTTAAAAACATAAAGTGGTACTCCTGATTAAATTAGTCAACTACACAGCTTTTTGTTTGGGCAACTATTCTCTAGTTTATCGTTTTGGAGTCTAGATTCATTCATGTTTTAGTAATATTAATTTTTTACACTGTCACTCAAACAAAAAAATAAAGAGGCAGAAAGTTACAAATCTGTCTTACTACTTGCCACAATAACATCTTTGTTCTCATTCATTAATCAAAGGCAGGTGAACATAACGATTGCAGGTGGTCTCTTTATGCTGGCGTGGGTTTCTTAGCATGGTTTGGATCCACTAGTCCTAATAGAGGGAACCGCAAATCATTACAAAGATATTCGGCGTGATCAACTAACCCATGCTGAAACTTTTCTACCCTGATGTTTGTAGTCTCTTCTGGGATGTCAATGCCCCCATCATAAAACTCCAGGGGAATCTTTTGGAGTGTTCCATCCCTCTAGTAAAGTTCCATAAACTTGTAGAATCAATGCCATGGCACATGTAAGCTTGTGGCACAGGATGATGATTAGCACCTTGCCCCTGCCTGGTTTGAATGCACTTGAGTTGGAGTAAAAACTATGTCCCCAGAGCTGTACACACAGTACCAATCAAAAGTAGCAGTTTGGACAAATACATTTGCTTAAAGGGGTTAGCATGTAAACAATTGTGATTGGTACGGTAAAAAAAGTAATTTGCACATGGTGAAAATGACTTAGTTCTAACATTATATGAATGAGAACACCAAAACACATGAATTTTAAGAGCTCTTGATTTACTCTAAAAATAACTGCCAATATATGACAATATTACCATAGCTACATCAAGCTGTAGCTTGGGCATAAACATCTTCTCTATAACTGAACATTAAATGTACTTTCTTTTGCTCTTACATGGATGGTATGGGTGCAAAAGCTTTCAAAATAATACTGCATAAAATATTGATATTTACGGGTGTTTAAACTGTTACCATCCTCTTTAAATTCAATGAAAAAAAACTTTACGGATGAACAATGTTCATTCAAAACATCTGTCCCAATAACATTGTGCAGAAAATGTAATTATTTTGTTTGCTCCAATTATCCAAAGACCAGATTAACTGACTTGTTTACAATATACATTTCTAATGTTATTGACTTCCAAAACAAAAAAATAAATTTTGTTATATATGCTAGATTCTGAACCTGTCTGTGTTGCTTCTTTCTAAAACATGAACATTAAGTCAATAAAATATATATATTTTTAAAGACAAACGTATAATTCCATAACCTGTAGGTATTAATCTCCCTGTTCCAGGAACCTCAGCCGTTCTATGTACTTTATCTACACTTTTTACAGCTCATCTGATTAGACCTAATATCTCTATCGTCAAGCCATTGATTAATGAATCAGGGGTTCCTCAAAGCAACATCGAGTAAACATCTAGGGATCCCTAGGTCTAAGGCTGAACAAATTCTATAACCCTTTAGTTAGAGATATTGACATCGATAACTTTTCACAACTTAATTCAAATAAGAAGATACAAGGTATGTTAATAAATGGTGCATTCAGTGTTGTTAAAATGACTTGAATCTGAATTAAAATTGTTGACGGTATTACCATTTTTAGGAGATGTTTTTCTTGATTATTTGTGGCCATTAAATATATTAGCTAAATTATTTTATAGAGCCACTTACTGATAACAATAGAATGTATTTTCATACTTTTTGGTTAATATGGATGTTTCAACACTGAACAAAAATGTAAACGCAACACTTCATTTTGCTCTCATTTATGATGAGTTAAACTCAACATAAATAGAAAGACTTTTTCTATGTATACAAAAGGCCAATTTCTCTTAAATATTATTCACATATCTGTTTAAATCTGTGTTAGTGAACACTAGGGAACACTTTGAATCTCCTTTGCCGAGATAATCCATCCACCTTACAGATGTAGCATAAAGATGCTGATTAGACAGCAGTTATCACACAGCACAATGCCACAGATGTCGCAAGTTGAGGGAGAGAAACTGACAACTCCCACGCAGTGATTTAAAGTTACAAAAGGTGGACTCAGGAACAGGCCAGCTCCGCAGCCTACTGAATTGTTTGTGATTCCTTAGGCTGCGGCGCTGGCCGTGGTGCTGAATCCACCTGTTGTGGCTTTAAATCACTGCGTGGGAGTTTTCAGTTTCGCTCCCTCAAATTGTGACATCTGTTGCATTGTGCTGTGTGATGAAACTGCACATGTTAGAGTGGCCTTTTATCGTGGCCAGGCTAAGGCACACCTGTGCAATAATCATGCTGTCTAATCAGCGTCTTGATATGCCACACCTGTGAGGTGGATGGATTATCTCAGCAAAGGAGAAGTGCTCACTAAAACAGATTTAGACAGATGTGGGAACAATATAAGAGAAAAGTCTTAGGTCCTTGAGTTTAGCTCATGAAAAATGGGGGCAAAAACAAAAGTGTTGTTTATATTTTTCTTCAGTGTATATATACCAATATTATAATGACATACATTTTTTATCATTGTTATTTGTGTGTATGTCCAAGGGGTGGAGTCATCTATGCCTTGTGATTTAAAAGCAAATCATAAAGTACAAGATTTCAAATGAATTTCTACAACAAAAATGTACCACAGCCCAAATAATTATGCATCAGTGTGTACTTAATATCGATGGAATCCCTGGCTGTAGATCATTGCCTGTGTGATGATGTATTTGAATTCATCATAGGTACGCATGTGTGCCACTGGTAAAGTAATTGTGTTGGAACATGCATTAACAACTGGATAACAAATCCGATGATCTCCAAAACGCACTTCACAATAGTGGTCAAATTCGATAACAATTTTGAAGGACTTCCTGTCAGCAGGAAGAATTGGAATGTGTGCTTGGCCGGTAAGCCACTGTAGAAATTTGCCAACATTAATACTATTTTCACTTTGGAGGTCATTCATCTCTTCTCTGTTGGGTTCATTCTCTGCCTCCTCTGTGTTGGTCTCACTTCTTGTTTCTTCTTCCTTATTGCTCTGAGTGTTGTCCTCTAGATGTTTGGCTTCCTCGTCCTTTCCTTTGGCACAGTCAATGGACACTTCTGTGTGTTTGCAGCATTGCCATTGAAGAAAAGTGTTAAACCTCATTTGGTTGCATGAATAAATGTAAAAGAAGTTGTCATACAACATTTGGACAATGACTTGGACCAATCAAGATCATGGCTATGAGCCATACACAATCTTGTAGAAAATACACTCACCATCATCCTCCAGGTTTTGAAGAAAGTCCTGAAGAAAATTTATAATGTGTAACTCCTTTTGATGCTTAAGCGATCCTTTCTCGCTGAAGACTGGTGCAAGTGACATAATTATAAAATCGGAATCTGTCTGAAATAAATATGTATGATAAGCAATTATTAGTGTTTATTATGAATATCTTACATTCTAACATGACATTTTGAGGTTTACAAACTTTGTGAGTGAATCCTGGAACAAAGAGCTGTCTGCAAATGTCTTTGGATTGTCTAAGAATGTCCAGGAATCCGTAAAGCTTCATTCCAGTTTGCATCTGCTGCAACATGGGCAGCAGCCTCATCGTTGAGTGTAGAACTATGGAGCTACAGCAGAAAACAACAATGGTAATACAGTATACAGGAGTTCTTCATTATGGATAAATGTTAATACCCACACCTGAAACTTTATATCATCTATATAATGTACAGTAATTACATTTTCCCTAGTTTAGGTCAGATGCATAGTCCTATACATTCACATTTCAGTCATTTAGCAGATACTCCAGTGCGATTATACATTTATTATTCATAAATGACTGTAATCCACACACGTGATACTTGATCAATGCAGCGCCTAAGTGTGATTAAGTAACATTATTATTCCTCTATGTGTAATTCAGAAAAGACAATGTGCTGCACAAATTGACAAAATGTTGTACCGCACTATGTTGTCCTTATTCTTCATGATGACTGCTCCTGTGTATCCACAGGCCACCATCTTTTCTGTGAGCTCAGACAGTTTCTGGTTATCAGCTGCCTCAATCTATGTAGATATCACAGAAATACAAGTTTCTAAGTTAACTATGCACAAGGTTATCACTGTAGCAAATATAAAATAATATTATTACATTATAATTATGTAAACGAACCTCTTCGATCAGCTCATTGAGTTCACTGTCTGTGACGTCTTCTTTTGTGATGCGCAGTTGTTCAACATCTCCCGTAGCAAGATAGTTGTAGCACCATTCTTTAAAAAAAGAAGGTGCTGGACCTCCCTGGGCCAAGCTTACCATAAGTATCTCCCCAACAGTCCTACCATGACAAAAAGTAAAAACAAATTGTCTAACAACATTTTATTTTTATAAATTGAACTTTTAGATGCAAAGAAATCACTACATTGTATAGATCAAAGCCCAAGTCTAGTTGAGTTTTAAAATGCAAGGAATTAAAAAAGTTTTTTGGTATCAATAATGCTGACTTCTTTTCAACTGGAGTAGAAGTAAGCAGTGAGGCATGGAATACATATAGACAATATACCACAGCGAACAGTACAAGCTCAATTTTAGTATTGGCCCACCTCTTTAAACATGCTTGCTCTGCCATGACAAAAATGTAATGGTAAATATTCATTTTGTGGTTGAAATAAATGTTCTGGTGGCACTACAAAGATATACCCGATTTCTGTTGCCAACAATATTAATTAATATTCACTAGCCAGATTTTGAATCAAAGGCCTTCCACTGTCACGTTTGAGGTAGCACCCCGTACATATCAAGGGGAGTAGCATTATAGAGGATCATTTCCCTTGGGTGAAGTTACAGCACAGTCTTTAAGGTGCTTTTACGTCAAAATTGTGATAGCAGTTTATATACAGAGAGAGCAAAATCCTTGAATTTGTACTAAAACCCCATGATAGTTTAAAATTCCCATGCTGGTTGAAATGCAGCAATGCTGATGTCAATAAATAGTGTTCATAGTTCCTGCCTCATAAACAAGACTTCACCCTTGCATACTAATTTATGTGCATTAACTTTGGACACCCATTTACAGTAGTCTTTGTATTTTGATATATAACAAAACTCACAATATGCCTTATTGCACTTATGTACCAGTCACCAATGGAAATATGTCAGTAGCTGTTCTGTGCAGTTTTCCATACCATGGCTTTTAGCCAAAAAGTGTTCATAATTAAACCAGCTGGGGCCTCATTTATAAACGTGGTGTACACACAAAAGAAGACGTTCTCTATGCAATAA
>JACXGM010040022.1:0-10432 GCA_016801145.1 Umbra pygmaea
ACAGAGGTGTGCTGTTGAATTGCCCGTTCTGTATCGGTGTGTTCAAGCGGGGACAGGCACTAAATTCGCTTGGAATTCTGGGAGTTGTGGTAACTCAACTTTAGACGGATACAGAAGCCCCCCAGTGGATGCGAAAGGAACTGAAATATACTATCGGCTTTTCTCTGATATATTGAAAAAGAACAGACGTGTATATGACTTTAATTATCTATGGTAACGTTTGTAAATGGTATACTATGAAACTGATTTACTGTGGAACACTCCTTTAAACTAAAAAAAAATTTAAATAAAAAAATATATTTTTTCATTGTTTTCCAACAACATTAAGAACCAGACTAAAAAAAATGCACATGTGAAATGTTCCATAAGCACTATGGAACAGGAACAGAAAAACGCTGCTCAGACTCAGGGAGGATGGACATGTAGTCCTACTAACATATGCATCTGTACACTCAGACATTGAAAAGATGAGTAATATGAGCTGAATAATGACAGCCCAGGATGCTTTGGAACACATCCTTGGTCAGAAAGGTGATCGGGAGGAGGATGTTTCAGAAAGTGAAGATACTCTTATTTATTCTGATCATGATGACAAATTGTCAAATGATGAGGGTATTGTCCCACAGCCGTCAACTCCAAATGTGTTGAATGTTTAGATTTTGCAATGTACATTAAAAAGTGAGTGAATTATCATAATTTAACCATGACCTGTAAGTGGTGAAAAAAATGATTACACTTAATATTGACAAATATTTTAGCTACCCGTATTTTCCAGACTATAAGTCCCTCCGGAGTATAAGTCGCATTAGCCAAAAAAGGTGTAATGAAGAGGAAAAAAATATATATAAGTCGCACTGGACTATCAGTCACATTTATTTAGAAATTTGTTTCATGAAATCCAAGACCAAGAAGAGACATTTAATCTGGAAATGCAAGTTATTCAACTACACAATAGCACACAGAACAACAGGCTGAATAGGTGTCCGGTATGTTAACGTAACACATGAACAGTTTTTCAGCTACACAATAGCATAAAGAACATACCTGGGAGATTGAATATGCATTTTGTTTGTGTTCAGTCATTCTCATTTCTCTTTAAGTTAATGTTTCAGTTATTCTTTTCAGGATACAGGAGCAGCATATACTTATCACAAGCCAAGAGTGCCCTCTCATGGCTGTAGATGGTAATTTTTACTATAACATTTACAAACATGTTAAATTATATAGATTTGATATATTATTCGCACCTGACTATAAGTCGCAGGACCAGGCAAACTATGAAAAAAGTGTGACTTATATTCCGGAAAATACAGTGCTTTTGGATGGTTAAACATGCCCTGGGTCAAGTTGATCTGGGAAAATTATTGCTGTTCCTTACAGTTGAACATAACAGGAAAGATCGACTTTGATTTGAACCCATAGCAATTCTTTTCACAATTTTAATATTTACACTTTTAATATTTACAAACCTAAGGAAAAACATTGAAAGTTGCTGGTGTCATCATGAATACCAATAAAACACAAGCCTCTGACAGGTAGACAGGATGTGTCAATGCATTTGCTTAACAGATGTGATTACCCTCCTTCACAAAAATGTAAATATGACCCTCAGAAGAGAGACACAGGTGTTTTGGATTAACTAATGTTGTCATTATTAGACTATATGTTGTAGTGTCAATAGTGGATTTGTAATTTACCACAGAGAAAGACTTTTGTTGTAAGTAAATAATTATTTTAAAATATCTTCATATGCAATACATTGTGTCCCACTAAGTATTGTGTCTAACATATTTTATCATATATATAAAACATTGTTAACATTATCGTTAAAAACAGCCGAAATTTACAAATGTATATTACATGTATCATATTTGTAACATAGAAACAAATTAGTTTGAAAGTTATTTATTATTAATATAATATAGCATGTTTTTTTATGCAGATACTAATTATGGAGTAAATTCTATTTCATCTCCAGAAACTTGTTTTTACTCTCTGAAGGGCTGTGTGTTTTTGGGGAGCATTTTTTTTAAGTGGCTTTGCAGTGCTAAGTATAATGATCAATTAGGTATGAAAGTGCTAAGTATAGTGATAAATTAGGTATGCAAGTGCTAAATAGTGATACATTAGGTATGACAGTGCTAAATAGTGATAAATTAGATATGACAGTGCTAAGTATAGTGATCAATTAGGTATGCAAGTGCTAAATAGTGATACATTAGGTATGACAGTGCTAAATAGTGATAAATTAGATATGACAGTGCTAAGTATAGTGATCAATTAGGTATGCAAGTGCTAAATAGTGATACATTAGGTATGACAGTGCTAAATAGTGATAAATTAGATATGACAGTGCTAAGTATAGTGATCAATTAGGTATGACAGTGCTAAATAGTGATAAATTAGATATGACAGTGCTAAGTATAGTGATCAATTAGGTATGACAGTGCTAAGTATAGTGATAAATTAGGTATGACAGTGCTAAGTATAGTGATCAATTAGGTATGAAAGTGATAAGTATAGTGATAAATTTGGATAATGCCGATAATCAAAATATATTTTACCTGTAGCCCACAATGTGAGGTTTAAACAAATATGTTGTTGTCCTCATTAATCACAGACTTCATATATAATGAGAGATTTTGTTTTCTAATCAAGGGGCTCAATGGATGTAATCCAACATTGTGGCACCATCTGTTGGCACTCTATATCCATTGCTGAAAGGCATAAATAAATACAATCTAACACAATACATGTGTAAATAATGTGAATATAGTTCTTTCTTTGATAGCCAGTTGCTAGAGACTTTTTTGCTCCGATTCAGGAAGTTTGACAATATCACAGAACGTTTAAACTGTTCTTTTCATTGGATTACTCCCCATGAAAGACTGCCAGTGGAGAAAGCTAAACTGTTAGCAGCAGCATGTTGACGTTGGTTTCATAAAGAAAATGGCATTCATGTTACTTCTGTGGCTGTAAAATTTCCTTAAAGGGGTAGGGTGTGGCAAACATCAGTTTACTCTTAATAAAAGTGTACATATTTATTTATTTTATAGCAATTTTAAGGACCCTCTGAACTGTTTACAAACCATATCAACCACTTACAAAATTGAGCATTCATTAAGGATTGATTTTGATGATTACTATCCTCTTTCCTCAGAACAGTTTCAAATAAAATAAGAACATGAACTCCACTGAGATCCGATCTGATCCTGTTCAGCTCCCCGATGGTAAACAGTTAAACTTTTTGAACTGTCAAGACTACCCTAAAAGCTAGCATGCTTGTCCTGATGGTAGACCAAATCTTTGGTGTGCTAGCCAATGGCTGGTCTCTTTGGCTCATCTCCAGTGGTGGGCGGAGTCTAATCAAGTCCAAAATCTTTACCCTCAATGTGGTCTTCATAGAGATGCTCAACTTCATGTTTTCTACTTTTTCGACAGTCAACATTTTATTACTACGTAATGAATCCATTCAGTTGTCAACTCATTTCCTGTATGGTATGGTTTTAGCAGCCCGGCCTTTGTTCCAGTGCTGTATCTGTGTAGAACGCTACCTGGCGGTTGTCCACCCTGTGCTCTACCTGAAGTACAAACCTCTGAGATACAGGGCAGGCTGTTGTGGTGTCATCTGGATCTTGGTCCTGGGGTTTGGTGTAATCAGCTACGTATTACCATCCATAACCAATAACCTGTGTTTATTCCTGCCCATTCTGTCAGTGGAATTGTTCTGTAGTCTCTCCATCCTCAGGGTTCTAAAAAAGCCTTGTCCAGGGGATGGAGGGAAGGAAGGAGTAAACCTGCAGAAGAAGAGAGCCTTTAGGATTGTCTCCTTCTCGCTGGTGTTTTTGGTGGTCTACTATGGGCCTACTATCATCATTGGGCCACTGCAGTGTCTGTTTTTATATAATATGTACACATGTGAAATAATGCCACCCATTGTCACTATCTCACTAATGGGCAGTTCTGCCCATGCCCTACTCTTTCTCCACAAGGCTGGGAAACTGACATATCTCTGTACAACCAGGGATCAGAGAGAATAACGCCAATTGTATAAACGTAGCCTTAGCAATTGAAACCATATTAGCAATTTAAAACATATTATCAAGTTATATTTATGACTTACAACAAAGAAGAAAACTTGTGCAAATACTTTTCTCATCCTCAATGGATATTATGCCACTTTCTAGTCGGACAGTTTAATTTATTATGTCCTCTCTGAAATATCTTGGTTCACCCTTCTGTTTACTTTGTTGAGTTTTGCATATTTTTTATATTGATGATATTTCCCTACCCCCCCCCAATACCCTCTAATCCTGCCTTGTCTGCAGCTCCGCAACTCCTTGGACAGATCTGTGGGATGGTGAAGGGCGGCGCGCACATGATTGATTGCCAAGCCGCCGATTCTTTTTGCACTGCAAATCCAACATGGGAGCCTTTAGTCAGATCATGTACGGGATGCAAAAAATGACACTACAAAATTAAGTAAAAATACTATGAATACAAGGTATTTCTTGCTTGTAATAACTAAAATAATCTGCCAAAGAAATGAAAGAAGAATTACATTGATTTTCAGGGCATATTTACTAAAAACAAGTGTTACTATCTAATAAAAATATAGCTTATTTAGTAGATATATCTTATTTTAAGGATGGTTAGATCTTTTGACCTGAATACAAGATAAATATTCATTTTTGCCAGGGGAACAAGATATTTAAGACAGGATGTTTTGCGAAGGTATGTTCACCCACTATACTTCTGCGATTCAACCCACAAGTGCCCAATCTAGACACAAGGAGTTGCTGGAGAGCGACAGATTGTCTGAATTATCTAACCTAAATTTGCGCTGCCTCATGCAGGAGGCAAAGAAAAAGTCAGTGACCCCACAGTCAGGCTTGAACCTGTGACTGTCATGACACACACTGCTGTGCAATCCAGCGACTTTTCCCACTACGCCACATGGACCCCCTGACAGTGGTTTTAACATTAACAGCAATGTTATTTTTGGGAGGACTAGAGTGTTAAATAATATGTCTGGTGTTCATCAGTTCGTTGTGGTCCATATGACTTTAGAAGATAAAATCTATACCTTGGTTCTAGGTTGTGAGAAAATAGCTAGTATTGTTTAAAATAGAGATGCAGTTTGATTACATAGCTGGTTTCATGTGATTCAGGGTGGCATGTAACTTAATGTATCAAATACATAACTGAAAGGTTGCTACTATAAATCAAATCCCAGGGAGAACCCATATTTGTTGCTAGGTCATTGCTTTAAAGGGGAGCAGAGGATGCATTTCACTATAGTATTGGTGACTTAAAAACATCACAGCAGGGAAGGATGGCAGCAAAGCGAGCACCTCCTTCTTCCTGCAGCTATGGCAAATGTGACACTCCCAGGCCACTGCATTAGGTACCCCTGTTCAACTGCTCTTTGACGCAGAAACTGATCTGCTGATATTTAAACCAAGCATCAGAATAGAGAAGAAAGTTGATTCAAGTTACTTTGAATGTGGCGTGGTCGTTGGTCCCAGACGGGCTAGTTTGAGTATTTCAGAAAGTGTTCATCTACTGGAATTTTCCTGCACAACCATCTCTAGGGTTTACAGAGAAGGGTCAGAAAAAGAGAACATATCCAGTGAGCCGCAGTTGATGGCAAAAATGCCTTGTTGATGGAAGAGGTCAGAGGAGAATGACCAGACTGGTTCAAGCTGAAAGAAAGGCAACAATAACTCAAATAATGACTTATTACGACCAAGGTCTGCAAAAGAGCATCTTCGAACACACAACACAACAATGTGTAAATTACATGACAGCATGGATCCATCTTCCCTTGCATCAACGGTTCAGGCTGGTGGTGGTGGTTTAATGGTGTGGGGGATATTTTATTCACACATTTGGGGCCCCTTATTACCAACTGAGCATTGTTTAAATACCACAGCCTACCTGAGTATTGTTGCTGATCATGTCCAGCCCTTTATGACCACAGTGGACCCATCTTCTAATGGCTACTTCCAGCAGGATAATGCATCATGTCACAGAGCTCACGTCATCTTGAACATGACAATGAATTCACTGTACCCAAATTGCCTCCACATTCACCAAATCTCAATCCAATCCAGAATCTTTGGGATGTGGTGGAACGGGAGATTCCCATCATGGATGTGCAGCCGACAAATCTGCAGCAACTGCGTGATGCAATAATGTAAATATGGACCAGAATTTCTGAGGAATTTTTCCTTCTTGAATCTATGCCATGAAGGATAAAGGCAGTTCTGAATGCAAAAAGGGGGTCTAGTAAGGTGTACCTAATGAAATGGCCAGTGACTTTTTATTCAAATGTAAAATGTCAGCTTTATTGTGACTGTATTGTATCCCTATATGTTTTTTAATACTAGCTGAAATTATTAACAGTGATTCTGATTATTTGAATAGTAGGTAATAACTCACTGTTTTTAGCTTATGAAAGTAGTACTTCCAAGTCATATATTGTGTAGGATTGACTTCCAAGTCATATATTGTGTAGGATTGACTTCCAAGTCATATTTTCTGTAGGATTGACTTCCAAGTCATATATTGTGTAGATCAGCAAAATGGAAAATATTGGGTCTGTTACTTCCTTCGATTATTTTATAATATCTTTAGTTTTAATCAGCGGGCTTCAAAGGTGGGCTACATTATTATATTAGAATTTAAAGACAAATTGCAGAGACAAAACAGTCTCAATGTAGTTGTATATAAGTCTTGTCTGGTTACTAGAAAAATGTACACTGTTTTTATGCAACTTTTTCTACAAATCCTAAAGATGTAGAATGTATGGCAGTAGGGCTCGCTTTTACCTGTCAGGTTTCTAGGTATTTGTAGGATTCTAGCCACAACAACAGAAATTACTTTCTACTTTGTTCAAATGCACCCAGAAGAGAAAATCAGACAGATATATGCATGTATGTATGAGTTATACACCACACATTTATTTTATGAAATAAATTTATTGCAAACTATATTTGTTTTGATTTTGGGATCCACACCTGAACCAGCATAGAACCAAATATATCTATCAGGGTAGCACCCTGCATCTTACTGCTGGTTAGCCTCTGAAGCTAAGCAACAAAGCACCCTGCATCTTACTGCTGGTTAGCCTCTGAAGCTAAGCAATGTAGCACCCTGCATCCCACTGCTGGTTAGCCTCTAAAGGTAAGCAACATGGCACCCTGCATCTCAATGCTGGTTACCCTCTGAAGCTAACCGTGGTAAAGTTGGGATTATATTGGATGTTGGAAATTCGACACATTCGAAAAATCTATTATGCGGCTTGACCATTTGACCCACCCATGTCAAAACACATCTGGTGTTTTCATCTAACTGCCCTACACATTACACAAAGCTTATTTTTTCAAAGAACCCACCCTCTGATTTTATAAAAAATTTTTTTAGGGCAGTTCGCTGATTACAACAGATTTGTTTTGACATGGGTGAATCAAAAGGTCAAGCCACATAATAGATTTATAGAATTTCTTTACATTAAAAGTCTATATGAAAAAAAAAAATTTAAACAAGCTTTGTGTTATGTGTAGGGCAGTTAGCTGAGTACACCAGATGTGTATAGAGCTTGGGAGACGACGTCACGGAACGGTGCATTGTGGGTAGCTGCGGCCATTTTAGCGGTCACGCAAATCAAAATATTAGTGCAGCTGGCACCGAGAATAGTAACTATTAACAATGAAACTAAAGAGCTACAGCAATAGAATAATATGTAAGCTATTAATAATAAAGCATTTTTACATTTAAGCTACAGCAACAGAATAACATTTAAGGTCCAGTGCAGAGGAGACTATAGCTAGGAATTTCCACTGCATCTGTGTGTCAATTGACTGATGCTTTCTAGAAATGTAAGGTTCAAATGATGCCATAGCCTGTCAGTATTAAACTAACCTAGTTTTTCCACCAAAAATCTAGATGAATAAACGATGTGACATTGCTAATTGAGAATTGATATGCTGATTTGGCTAACAGCTACAGTACATAATTATTATTATATTGAACATCTTGCTCCCGAAACACAGCAATTACTTACTGCTTTAATCTGAACGACAGAACTTTAGTTAACTGCTCAATTAATAAATTAAATGTAAATGTAGTTTACTCTGGCAGCTGAAAATCTTTTGACCATAAAATATCCAAAATTGCTTATCGCGATTAGCCGCCATACTAACACAGTTGACTACAAAGCAAAGCAAAAAGACCCTGACCTTTGATATTACAGTTTTTTTCAGTAGCTAACAAGCGTTTGTCCAACCAGTTGTCACATTTTCAAAACTCTAAAAACAATTTGCACAGCATCGGTCTTTTGTGGCCATACCATTCACACATTTCAAGTCATTTTCACACAAAATGCAGTTAGTGAACACATTTCCACAATGTTTAAATTTTCTTAACATACAAGCTATACCTCCCAACAAAATTGTGGATTGTTTTTGTAGTATTTCCAAATGTTAACACACACTATCCCACAATAGCAAAAACAATATTCCAAACCTTAGATACAGTATAAAAACCTCTGCTTCTGCAATGAAATTAGTTCAAAAACAATGTATATCAGCTGATAATTAAAAAAACAATTGAATAATTCACACACAGCTGATTTATGTTGGGTAAATTGGGCCAACCACAGCTGATTCCAGTCTGGCTTAGACTAAGTGGCAAGGGTTATTTTTTTCTATTACATTGACACTTATACATAAGGAGGACTTTGAGGAGTGATGTTTTTGGAAACAGAAACAGAAAAAGACAAACACTGTAATGTCTGGACAAGGAAGAGTAAGAGCAAGGGGCCCAGGGAGAAGAACAGGCCCAGGGATAGGAGCAGTGGGAGGAGCAGGCCCAAGGAGAGGGCAAGGTAGAGGTGTAAGAATGCGTGGTGGTGGCATTCCAAGGGCTGCAAGAACAGTAGTCAGTGATGAAATTTGTGCCACTATCATTTACCATGTAATCAACCACGGTCTTTCACTAAGAGAGGCTGGTGAAAGAGTGCAGCCCAATTTGAGGCGGTCAACAGTTGCCTCCATTATACGCATCTTTCAACAAACCAACAGATAAGTATTGCATTTTACATGGATTGTTTCTATTCTCACTTGACTTGTCAATAAGGTCACACAGTAATGCATATGTTGAATGTTTTGTCCCTCTAAAGAATGCAACGTCTTCCACCCTCTGGGGGGAGAGGAAAACTCCTCAATAATGATGAAGAGATGTCATTGTAGAAATGGTTGTTGCAAATAATGCAATAAAACTGCATGAAATTCAAGTTAGAATTGTGGAGGACCATGAGATATTTGACAATATCGATAGCATCAGCCTCACAACCATTACACGGACATGGTCCAAAAACAGAGTGTGGATGAAGCAGCTCTACACTGTTCCCTTTGAGAGAAACACTAAGAGAGTCAAGGAGCTACAACGACAGTATGTCCAGGTATAGTGTATAATCAATTCATTGTCCAGTTCTATAAGCTTTGCACTTTGCAAGCAGGTAACCTACACAGTAATAGGTTACAGTACAGTATGGTATACATTAATGACATGATTTACATTAACTTTGTTTCAGAGAGTTATGGAATTTGAGGCCAACCAGGCCCCTCATGAATTCATATACATAGATGAGGCAGGATTCAATCTGGCCAAAAGGCGTCGACGTGGACGAAATATAATTGGAAAAAGGGCCACAGTTGATGTGCCAGGACAGAGAGGGTCAAACATTACCATGTGTGCGGCAATTGCAAATGCAGGATTTCTCCTTTACAGATGTCAGGTTGGACCCTATAATACCGAGCGCATCCTTGCCTTTCTCAATGATCTCCACCAGCGCCTGGTTCCAGAGCAACCAGGGGGCGGATGGCTCAGTGGGTAGGGAGTCAGACTAGTAGTCAGAAGGTTGCCAGTTCGATTCCCGACTGAGCCAAATGTCGTTGTGTCCTTGGGCAAGACACTTTACCCTAATTGCTCCCAGGTCGTTGCTGTAAATAAGAAATTGTTCTTAGTCAACTTACCTGGTTAAATAAAGGTTAAATAAAAAAAATAAAGGATCAGGAGGGTGAAAACATGAGGACCTTTGTAATTACCTGGGACAATGTGGCTTTCCATCATTCGCAAGCAATAACAACATGGTTTGAAGTCCCCCCAAGACTGGTAAGTCTCTTCCTTCCACCCTATTCACCTTTCCTCAACCCCATAGAGGAGTTATTTTCTGCATGGAGGTGGAAGGTTTATGACCATCAGCCACATGACCAGATGTCCCTCCTTGAAGCCATGGATGCTGGCTGCAGGGACATCACAGTTCATGACTGCCAAGGGTGGATCCGACATACCAAGCGGTTTTATCCCAGGTGCATCGCCTTGGATAATATCAGATGTGATGTTGATGAAAACATGTGGCCTAACC
>JACXGM010040023.1:0-10431 GCA_016801145.1 Umbra pygmaea
TTCATAAATTCTATCAAGTTTGACTCTCATTCTCTGTTAAAATTGATTTAATGCAAATAGTATGCATCTCTTTTATGACATTTTCTTCTTCTATGTTATACATTTTTTTTATGTGTTTGCTAAAGGAGATTGAATGTTGATGGATTTTGTATTTCATAAACTCCCATTTTTTACTATATGTTTGTATAGAATCTTCCTGTAAAATTTATTCTACAAGGTCTTCAATGCCACTACAGTAGTTCTCATATTTTAGGAGAAATGCATTGAATTTCCAATATCCTTTTTTCCTGGCAAACTGCTTTGTAGGTGTTACTGATAAATCAACACAACAGTGGTCGGTAAGTGGAGCAGGGGAAATGTCACAGTTTGAAATTTGTTTTAGGATTGTGTCTGCTACCAGCCAGTAATCTAGTCTAGATTTGACAGTGTTATCTGATTTAAACCAGGTAAACTGCCTAATATTCAAATGTTTCTCTCTCCAAGGATCAAGTAGGCTTAGAGAATTTAAAATATTAACCAGTAATGCGTTGGGATGAGAATTTCCAAATTTGCTGGGCGATCTGTCAAAACATTAATCTAAAACCATATTCCAGTATTATTACATTTTCTGTAGAATACCTTTCTTTTAGTTGTACAATTGTTTCTGTAATCTCTGTAATTAGTTTTCTATTGTGTACTTTGCTGCAGTAGCCATAAATGTTTCCTAGAATAAGGGCAGAGTCCTCTAAAAGTAACACACATATAATCCAGTGACCATCTCCATTATACTTAGTTGTTGACACTTTCCCTGGACAATTATTAAAGAGGAGTGCAACTCCTGCAGATCTAGAGGTACCATGTGAGAAAATAATTTTATCCCCCCATTGATTCGCCCAGAATTTTTCATCAGATTCATTTGAGTGGGTTTCTTGGATGAATATACATTGTGGACTTCTGCTTTTGCAGTAAAGAAACATAGCTTTCCTTTTCAAATTGTCTCTTAAGCCTCTAGCATTAATAGTTACAAGTTTCAAGTTATCTTTTAAGGGCATCAAAAAAGTATAATAAACTATATGGAAAATAAAATTAAGTGCTGACTAAGAGAATAAGGTTAGCAAAGAACTTATTTTCCAGAAGCTTTTATGTAGAAAACTTAAGACAGGTCCCTGAGATGAGCCATTAATACTGCCATAATTTAACAAGTAAACTTTTATGTTCAAATTTCTTTCTTTTTCTCCTGTATGTAGAAGTGTCATAAAGGGATGTTGTGTAGAGAGGAAAAAGCAGGTTAAAGGCAACCATGTTTAGAACTTGCAGAGTTGTGAATAACAGTAATTCCAACAGAAGTGTTATAAATTGAGCATTAAAGTGACATATACCAAAATTGAGAGTGGCTAGCTAAGTCGTTAGAATGCGTCCATCCACTATCGCAATGTGGCCTCTGTAGAATGCCACCTTACCCAGCCCTCTAGCTTGTTAGATTTTTGGCCACAGTTGTTCTCTTGCCTGCCGGTCCTCCTTGGTGAAGTCCTGTACGAAGCGCAGCCCTTGAGATTTACACACAGGAGAGTCCTTAGTTGCTGTCAATACTGCATCCCGGTGACGCCTCCTTAAAAACAGGATGATGACCTGGTGGCTCCGACCATTTTCTCCTCTCCTTCCGACGCGATGGATTGAGTTGATCACGTCTTCAATATCTTCTTTCCATTGTGGTAAGATTTTTAGGAGAAGCTCTTGTATTTTTCCCCTGAGGTTTTCTCCTTCCTGTTCCTTAAGATCAGAGATTTTCAGGTTCCATTGGCGTTTGTATCTTTCTACTTCGAGTATTTTCTTTTTCAGCTCATAATTTTCTCTTTTTAGGTCTGAATGTTCCTTTTCCAGCACCTCCAGGTTGGACACGCATTCAGTAATCCCTACAGAGTTTAGCTCTACTCGCTGTATTACACTGGCAAACATGTCTGAGTTTTCCTTAAGTTGCTTACCAAAATCTTCCACCTTGTTGTCCAGGTTCTTTATTGCAGCTAAAACATCACTGAGGGAGGGCTCAGTCTCTATCGCCAGTTTCTTAGTCGGCGGGAGTTCAGTCAGAGTTACATTCAGTGGGCATCTGGCATTCTGGCCGCGAGAGGTAACGGAAGCTGTGTTTGGCTTCGACATATCCATAGGAGTAGCACCGGCACTTGCTGCATAGCTGTGAAATGCTAAATTGTTTGACGCCTTGGCACTGGCCGTTTTGAGCTGAGGAGAGTCTTTAATGTTCTCGTTGGTGACTGACAACAGCCTACGTTTGGTTTAGTAGGCGCTATGACACATATATATCAAGCAGAATTTATAAATGTAATTTATACATTTTAAATCATGATTGAGTGGGAACTAGAGTATTTTAAGTAGAATGTACACAATTTATTCATGTAACAACTTAACTGAGAAGAGTACATTTTATCATACATTTACAAATTGAATGTTTTATAGTCACAGCACACATTCACCTAAAATACGAAGTAAATTTTAATCTGAAAAGCAAAGTGCTTTTGAATCCAAGCTTGCGCGTTTTGTTTAGTTTTTTTTACAACGAGAACCCGCTTGTTCAGTCGTGACAGGCAGAGACAGTCGGTTTGGGATTTCGCTGTTACATGGCTGACTTATTTTTGGTAAGTTTTGACTTTTCTATTTCAGATATTTTAGTGAGATAGCTAACGATATGAAGGTACAGTCACCTTTTTAATGAAAATAAAATATAATGTTTTTAAAACCTAACGTTAGACCACAGCCTTTCATGGCTAAAGTGAGGGAGTATTTGGGCTAATGGTTAGCCTAAAGTTAGCCTCAGTAGCTTCAGCTCTGTGCATCTTGCTCTAGCTGAAGCAGGAAAGGTTACCTTTGCATGTGATGGGCGGCAAGTCCCTCTGCCACCAATTGTCAGGTGCAAACTCGTCACAAACTTTGTGCTGTATTAAAATTTATTAAAAAACAATGTAAATGAGAATTCAATGCAACAATTTGTTTCTATTAACAGGTAACAGAACAGTACAGCAGTGCATTGTGATCTCATTGACTGGTCTGACAGAGCAACATTAGTCCCATACAGGCAAGTAGAAATCTTTGTAACAATAATATTGCTGCTCTTATTTTTCCCTGTTCTCTATTGTGTAATATAATATAGAACTGTAAATACATTTGGCATTAACTTTTATTAGACTATTTTTTAACATTACAAATTTTGTCTGTTCTTTTACAGGGTGACCTTGTTCTCAGGAGGTAGCAATACAGTGGACAACTGAGGTCTAGGGATGAAGAGAGAGACGATTTAATAACTATTTAATGTAATAAAAATAACGATTTAATAAAAAATAACGATTTAATTTAATAATGATTTTAAGACTGATTTAATGATTAATTTTGAATGTTGGCATAATAAATTATTCAATTGTTTTTTATTGTATTTAATTGTGATTTGTGATAAAAGTATTTGATGCAGAGAAAATGTTTACATTTATTTGGTAACACTTTAAAAAAGCAACATTTACATAATAATAGTGAGTAATATAAATTCATATCTAAGTAATTCAAAATCTGAAATGGACAGACATTATAAAATCTACTTAATTATTTAATAACAGTAAATATTACAGATTTATAAAATGTACTTAATATTTTCACAACAGTGATGTTCCTTTTAAAATTAACTTTACTTAATTACTTTTAATAATAAAAAGTTAAATTATGTTAAATTAAGTTAAAGTAAAATTTACTTATGTCACACAAAAGTTACATTTAGAGGTAAGTACATTTTACTTGATACTGGCAATTATGTTAAGAACGATAGAAGTCGACTCCATAACAAAACAAAAAAACGGAGAAGGGCTAAGTTATGACGTATAAGATTATTCTTCATTCATTTACATGTTATTGATAGTCAATCTGTAGATGCATTACAGACTATTGAAATAGTGTTACCACATTTTCTACCATAAAATACATCTTACTCATTATCAGTTGAATGAAAGCATTTATTGTGAGGAGTTGGGTAGCCGTATTCAGCAGCTGCTTAATTTATATTATTAGCTGTAACGCAGAAGCTAGCAATAGAAATTCTATATTTACAGTGTAGGCCTACTGTTTCATGGTGCATATGTGTATCTCTGTCAAATTTTAATGTGGTGTAGGTGAGAGAGGGAGACTCGAGGCAAAGCATAGTAGTTTGTTGGTTGTCGTCTTTATATAATGTTACAGCAGATATCGAGGGCAGACACACAACAGCTGCAGGGTACGTGGCTATCGAGATGCACTGTCTGATATAATATTTAGTTAACATGCTCTTAATAGCAGCACGGAACGCTACTAACCAAACATCCACAAAACAGGTACGTAGAGACTACGATGCTCACTTGTCACAGCTATACGTGGTTCCTGGATCTGTATATACAATACACCCAAACGACTTCCACACGCTACAGATATTCAATAATCGACACCCTTTCTCTGATCTGGGTTGCTTATATCGTGAAAGCTAACCCTACCAATTGTACACAGCTGTACATCATACTGAATCAAACAGATCTACAATATACAAGCCTACCCTAACCTAAGCCCTATCCTAGCTGACACCCAAATCAGAGAGAGGATGTCAAAAGCACTTAAAGGGACATTTACACATATTGCTAGAAACCTTATCACCATGCATATCACTGAATAACATAAAGGAACTAAATGATACACCCTCAACTGAAATTAGACACAGGATTTCATATATATATCTATAGAGTCCATATTCTCTGTCCATGTCCACTCCTGCCATCTACTGGGCAGGGTGTGACAATTCCCTTAAATCCGTTGATCTTAATTTTTTTATTTAAATAAAAAAGTAACATAGCCTATATCAGTGGTTCCCAACCCTCTCCACGAGTTCCCCCAGCCAGGCCCGGATTAAGAATTTAGAGGCCCCTGGGCACAATGTCTTGTAGTGTCCCCCACCCCACCCACACAATCAAGTTTTTGAATTTTTTGTTACTATTTGCTGGTAACACCCATAGATTGTATAATTACTGGATGGAGCCATGTGTAACGTCACCCATTGGTTAAAGCTACACTGTGTATTTCTTTGAGTTGAGTCTTAGCAAAAACCCCTTTGTTCTTCAACAATATGTGCTCATTCATGTGTAATTACTTCCACCAACTAATCAAAGTATTTTCGGTTTTTCGGTTTCAAAATAATAGCGCTTGTGGTTGCAATAATCATTGTTTAGCTATTCATTGCATAGGTAGTGTCCATGTTCATGTTTTGCTAAATTTAGTATTCTGTTGGAATAAAACAGACTCTAGTGAATGTTTTTCAAATGTAATCGTGTTTTCACATGAGACACTGACAATTTATTTAATCAAAATGTGTGTAAAACATATTTGTTACTTTTATTAATAAAACATGTTAAATTATTATTTTTGCTATCACATGCTCTCATTGTTTCTTTACACACAATACAATTGCATTTTGTTATAATTCACAGGCTGTGTAGTGAATAACAATGATTATTCCAATGAATCAAAACGAGCGCTATTGTTTTGAAAGAAAAAAATAATATCCAGGTTCATGTTGGAGGTATAATAACGCGAAGCTTCAGTTGCTTGTCATATACAATTTCACCATTAGATCGGAGCAATACTTACACAATGCAGCTATAAGATCTGATTTGGGTCAATGAAATTGCCTTTATGGGCGCAGACATCTTCTATAGTATCCAGCTGCAGCCCCGCAGACATCACCAGTGGCTCACATAGCACCTACGGCTAACCCTTCAACTTCTGTTTAATAATTTCCGGAAACATCTCGCACTCAAACAAGCTGAGGTTACCGCAGCCGTTATGAAATGTATTAAACTAAATTAAACACATAATCCGCAGCACCGCAGACCCACCACCCCTATGGTTAACCCTTGTATTTTCATTTCGAAAATTCTGGAAAACTGTTCTCACTCTGAATTACTTTTTGTTGACGGCCAATTCATCTTTCCGTTTTGTTACGAAATTAATTATACTACATTGAACATATGGACAGTATACCCTAGCTACATTTAACCTACATCTACAGTGTATGCATTCTCAGTAATTAACCCACTAACATTATGTATTCAGTTATAAACTTTGTTTCATTTTCTGTGTATCTATATACTAATTTCCATTTTGTAAAGCACGTTTTACAACAGCAGTCATCACAAAGTGCTTTGACAGACACTCTGCCCAAAACCCCAACAACGGAAGTTCAAGGTTAGCTGTAGGTGCTGGGTTAGCGACTGGTGCTGTGGGTTAGCCACTGGTGATGTCTGCGGGGCTGCAGCTGGATGCCACTCGACATCTTGGTTGCGGATGTGACGATTTTAGACTAGAGGGAGGAGTAATCTAGCTAGCTAACATATATTAATTGGGATGCTAATGAAAAACAGTATTAAAACATAATGTAAAACAAAATGTAACGTTACTTACTGGAAAAAACTGACACGCCAACTGCTTTGAGTGTCTTGTCATACAACCAAACGCCATAACCGCGCCCTAAACGCCCCTTTGCTTTATCGTCGATAAACGACACCATAATTCAAAAAATTAACATCATGATAATTTAAACTACAGAAGGCTTAAATCTAGTGATTGAGACCATATACTCATTATGAAAATGTTTACTGAGGTAATAAATCAAGTATATTATAATAATATAATATCACCCGTATATGGTGAAGGCGATACAGTTTCTGGAAACATTTTCCCTATTTGGCAGTTGACAGCACAGCTGATCGTTAGTAAGGGAGCGTACCTTACCACCCAAACCCTCATCACGAGTTGAGGCTAGATATTTGCTCTTTCTATTATGAAAGGCAGCAGGTCCACGACCATAAGAACAGCATGGGCATTCTCGTCGATTGTCCCCCACAATGTCGAGTCAGACACCTGATTAAACCACTGCTCGCTGCTGCTGCTACCGGTACAGCTTGCAGATTGTGCTGCGCTGCTAACACTAGCCTCCTCGGGTCCCTGGTTAGCATGCTCGTCATGATCTACCACACATTCCTCACCCCGTTTCTCCTACTGGGCCTGGCTACTTTTGAATAATGTTTTGATAGATGGAACCTGTCTTAATAAAGACACCTCCCTCTCCTTTTCTCTTTTTCCTTTGTGTTTAGTACAACCTTTTCTTGACTTACAACTTAAATTGTGTTTTCCTGCCCAGTGAATAATATATTGTATTTAACACAAGTTGTATATTGCTTGTTACTCATCTAAAAGTTGAACAATATAAATAAGCAGGCTAGTCGTGAACTTTTTGTCTAAAATCACAAGCATTGCTGAGTACTGATTAGTCAACTCAACGTATCAGTGTGAGAATCGTTTTCATCTTCCCTGGAAAGAAGGTAAAGTTTGAATTTACCATTTCTTAGAGGGGGTGGAGGAGGGCCCATAAATATACAACAATTACATTTTAGAGAATGTGACTGGTATACAATCTTATAGTATTAAAGTATTATACATTTTATTTTAAAATAACACCATCCAAGAGGGCATTTTCTGGTAAAAGGGCAGGAGCTCAAGCTCCCCCTGAGGTCTATCTGTGCACGTGCCTGGTAATAACAAATTCAAAACTTGAACTGTTTGCTATGGACTCGTCACTAGGCTTCTTCAGTCATTGTATATTTTAGCATATGGGTAAATCTGCCAAAGCTGAACATTATCCAAAACTCAATTTCTCAGACGAGCGTCAATTTTGGTGGGGGATGTTGCAATTTTTGTTGGGTCAGACCCATCTGCTAGCGATGGGGGGCCGAGACTGAGACCTACATGAAAAAATATACACCAAACAAGCCACTTTTAAATTTTGCTGTTTTCATGAATACAAAAGTTGGGTGACCCCCCCAGACTAAAAATGTTGGGTGACCCTCCCCTTAACAAAGAGTAGAAAGACCTGACCCTCCCCAATTTTCCTCCGGTGGTCCATTCCATAAATACCGAACATCCATTTAAGAATACAGGGTTAGTAATAAACTGCCTGATCCAGTTTATCTTGAAAGTGTTATTTAAAGTGGAGAAGTCTAAAAAGTTCAGACCCTCCATTTATTAAAGTTCAGTATAACAGGATTTTTTTACTGTAATATATTCTGTTTTTCCATACATGTGTAAAGATGAACAACATTGTGTCAATTCTTTTGGATACACTACTATCTACAGCTAAAGAGAGAGCACCATAAGTAAGTCTAGAAATACCATCAGCTTTTGAGAGTAAGATACTTCCTCTTAATGATAAGTCTCTTTGTAACCATGAATTCAGATTCCTTCTTGTTTTCTGAAAGGTAAGGCTAAAGTTAAGTGAGCACCTTGTAGATTGGTCTTTCGCTGTGATAATTCCTAGATAAGTGACCTGATCTCTAACTGGGTTGTTATGTATAGAGGGCACCAAGCAATGTTTTATAGCCATAAGTTCAGACTTTTTTAAGTTCAAGGGAAGACTAGAGGCTTTTGAGAAACCTCTAATTAATTCTAACAATAGAGATTTTTGGGAGGCATCCTTCAGGAAGATTGTGGTGTCATCAGCAAGTTGACTGATTATAATCTGCCTATCCATAATTATGATTCCTTATAAGGCAAGGAAGAAATATGAAGTGCTAGGAGTTGAGAACATATCAAGAACAGGTAAGGCGAGATATGGCAAACTTGCTTAACCCCACAAGACACATTAAAGCTTGGGGATGTACCAATATTTAATTTTACTGCACTATTGCCATTTTTATACAGGGTTCTAATATTTTTACAAAAAAGGGGCCAAAACCAAATTCATCAAGACCTTTTAAAATTAAGTCATGTTCAAGAGAGTCAAAAGCTTTATAGAAATCAAGAAACATGATGAAACTATTATCATTAATAAGGTTGTTATAATCTAGCACATCCAAAATCAGTCTAATGTTGTTAGCAATATTTCCTCATGAATCCAGATTGTGACTCATCTATAATAGAGTCCAAAACATATTTCATTCTATTAGAAAATATCATAGGTAATACTTTATAGTCATTATTTATCAGTGTAATCGAATGCCAGTTCTCTAAATCTTCCCTATCTTTGTTTAGTGTTGGATTACGGGTGATAGATCACAAATTATGTTGGGAACCACATGTTAATTATATAAAAACTAAAATATCAAAGTTCTGAACAAAACCAAAAATACTCTTAGTACAAATTCATTATATTTATTATATCAGTCCTTTATAATGCCATATGTAACTTATGTTGTAGAAGTTTTGGGGAAAACATATAAAACAATCACAAATCCAATTTTCTTACTTCAAAAGAGAGTAATCAGAATCATAAATGGGGCAAATTATTGTGAACTCACAGATCAGTTATTTATAAACTTAGTACTTAAGTACTTAGATTTAGTGAACTTGTAGACCTTAAAATTGTATCTTTTATGTCCAAACTATATAATATCATGTTACCAGTCTGTATCTAGAGGCTGTTTCATATAAGAGAATGTCAATATGAACTGAGAGGAAGCTGTATTTTCACTAAACCAAATAGAAGAACAAATGTAAAACAAAGATATGTTTCAGTGTATGGAGTGAAACTGTGGAATGAATTAGAAATTGCCATTAAAATGTGTGACACAATTGACCAATTAAAAAAAATATTTAAACATTAGGGGCCCTATCTTACACCCAGCACAATTTATTTTTTACACAAACGCATGTATCATTCCTATCTTACACCCGACGCATATGGGTCTTTTCCTTCCACAGACGTGCGTCGGTAAATTAGGGAATGAACTTTTGTTCGTTGGGTGGTTCAGCGAAAAGAAGAAGCGTGTTCCGGCGCAAACGTTCCCGAAAATCTTGCAGTTCCCGAAAACAATTCCGCCACTGACCAGGAAAAACCTGGTTAAAAGTCAGTGGCATGTTATTCATATGCTATTTTAAGGACGTATGCTTAAACATATTGTAGCGTGTGCACAACGCACATACACTTTGCTCCTTTCATCTACACAAATGCAGCAGTTCTTTGATATTGCAATACGTAATCAGAAGGAAAAATATTACCACACAAGGGAAATCATTGTGGTGTCCGAAGATGTGAAAAAAATAGGTATACATCTAGTGTACACATTTACCCAAATTATTCTGAATGAATAAGTCGCACAGATATACATCAACCTCAAGGGAACCCATTCAATCAACATACAAGTAATTAGCAATGCTAATAGTAAAATCACCCATGTCTTTGCGACAACCGTAAATCTCAGAATTTCTCCCAAATTACGTTCTCAGGAAACTATTTTGAAAACCTAAATTACGTTCTATGCCAACCTATTTAGGGTGTTTTTACGTTTGAACTGCACGTTTTGTTATTAGGCTATATTTGTACTTGAATTACGTTGCTCCGGTACATTTCGTTTAGCGGATTTATGCGAGAACATTCCATAC
>JACXGM010040024.1:0-10431 GCA_016801145.1 Umbra pygmaea
ATTCGTGTGAGCAGGGAATATATCGCTAGTGTTCTCAAACACAGTTTTCACAGTATTTCTGACGTTGAGTTTGACAGAAAAAAATATTTTACTCAAATCAGTATCTATTTATTCATCACTGTTTGAAAGGTGTTTGATAACAGTTGAAATTGTTGTCATAAAGGCAAGAGCATCACACCGCAAACCCTAATGTATACTGCTCTGTCGGCGCCTATGTCCCGAGATATAGCCCTCCTTGTACCAGTCACCTAGCAGCAGCAGCGCCGCATCAGACACGTTTCTGGTGTGCAAAGACATAGAAAACGCCACGCAGCCGCCACGCAACTGACACGCAACAGAAACGCCACGCTCACGCCACGCAGCCAGTCTGCAGCCGGCCTTACTGCTATAAGAGACTGGAGGCTGCAGGAATTTTGAGGTGCCAGTAGGTGGTGCTGAAGTCTACATCACTGGAAACTAGTAGCATTTTGACTTACACTCACCTAAAGGATTATTAGGAACACCATACTAATACTGTGTTTGACCCCCTTTCGCCTTCAGAACTGCCTTAATTGTACGTGGCATTGATTCAACGAGGTGCTCAAAGCATTCTTTGGAAATGTTGGCCCATATTGATAGGATAGCATCTTTCAGTTGATGGAGATTTCAGATTTGTGGGATGCACATCCAGGGCACAAAGCTCCCGTTCCACCACATCCCAAAGATGCTCTATTGGGTTGAGATCTGGTGACTGTGGGGCCGTTGTAGTACAGTGAACTCATTGTCATGTTCAAGAAACCATTTTGAAATGATTCGAGCTTTGTGACATGTTGCATTATCCTGCTGGAAGTAGCCATCAGATGATGGGTACATGGTGGCCATAAAGGGATGGACATGGTCAGAAACAATGCTCCTGTAGGCCGTGGCATTTAAACGATGCTCAATTGGCACTAAGGGGCCTAAAGTGTGCCAAGAAAACATCATCCACACCATTACACCACCACAGCCAGCCTGCACAGTGGTAACAAGGAATGATGGATCCCTGTTCTCATTCTGTTTACACCAAATTCTGACTCCACCATCTGAATGTCTCAACAGAAATCGAGACTCATCAGACCAGGCAACATTTTTTTGCATCTTCAACTGTCCAATTTTGGTGAGCTCTTGCAAGTTTTAGCCTCTTTTTACTATTTGTAGTGGAGATGAGTGGTACCCGGTGGGGTCATCTGCTGTTATAGCCCATCCGCCTCAAGGTTGTGCCTGTTGGGGCTTCACAAATGCTTTGCTGCATACCTCGGTTGTAACGAGTGGTTATTTCAGTCAAAGTTGCTTTTCTATCAGCTTAAAGCAGTCGGCCCGTTCTTCCCTTACCTCGAGCATCAACAAGGCATTTTCACCCACAGGACTGCCGCATACTGGATGTTTTTCCCTTATCACACCATTCTTTGTAAACCCTAGAAATGGTTGCGCGTGAAAATCCCAGTAACTGAGCAGATTGTGAAATACTCTAAATTGCTTAAATCACCTTTCTTTCCCATTCTGACATTCCATTTGGAGTTCAGGAGATTGTCTTGACCAGGACCACACCCCTAAATGCATTGAAGCAACTGCCATGTGATTGGTTGAGTAGATAATTGCATTAATGAGAAATTGACTGGGTGTTCCTAATAATCCTTTAGGTGAGTGTATATGATGAGTCATGGAACTGACAAAGGGGATAATATTATGTGACATTCATACTAATTTAAAGAAATGTTAGGACTAATTCATCATGTGTCTTATTTGTGAAGGTATTTAATATTGTTTTACGTCCAAAAGTGCACACTTCATAGTTTATTACTTTGAAGCAGGGCAAAGCACTGGTCAAACATAGTGTACCTTAAAGAGATTATATTATAGTTTTAAACCCAGTCAGTCTAACTGTATGCCAGATGTTAAATTATTGCTAGATAAATCAGGACATCAAATATGTTCGGGAGAGTTGGCGTTACTATGAACTGAGGCTGAACTCCTTATATTAGGCTTGCCTATTTCTATTTATTTTGTATGTTCAGTGCGAGCACAGTGTTTTGGTTTTCATATTACATGCGTAAATATCCCTTTAAGGGCTTTTTGACAGCTCCTCCAGGTAGCAGTTCCTAGATAGGGTATTGGTTTAGTTTAGCCGGTGTATCGTAGTTTATTTAATGATGTGTTCCATTAGTCGTGTAAGCTATGGGATAAAAGGACTGCTCAACTGGAGAGAGCTGTCGGGTATTGTTATATTGTTACTGTGTCTATGTCTGCTGCTCATTTATGAAGACTATCTGGGAGCCACATTTCATGTGAAAGGTTGTGACAAGTGAGTCCCTAAAGTTTGTAGCTTATATGTATACGCTGTTTGATCATTGTAGCCATCAGTGTTTCGTACCACTGTGAGAGTACATACACAGCAAAATCGCCTGTGCTAAATAAACTCTGAGAGTGTTAAAGTAACACTGTCAGTGTCTATATGCTTCCCATTGGTGCTATATAATCACTGAGACTGTTAATTTAACACTCTCAGAGTTGATTTAACACTGGTGATTTTGCTGTGTAGGCTATATATGTTGTTTGCGTGTGCACTCGCTTTATGATGACCCTGCAACCGACACTACGTGGATGTTTATCACTGGATAGTCAAAGAATAAAAATGAGCACAAACTATCAGCAAACACCCGCCTTTGACTCTCTCTCCACACCACACATCACTGTGACAAATATTATCTTACTGCCTTACTATTTTACTAAATTAGTATAGCGTATAAAAGGGCTGCAGAGTAGTTGAGATGTCAATAAGCTGGGCTCTAATCTACAACAGTGGAAAGAGCATTTTATGCAGATAACAAGTGTGAATGGAATGGTTAAAAAAATCATTATACACATCATGGAATGTTATTGTGCTCTAATTGAAAGGAAAGACCAAAAACCAGCATACGGTTTGACACCTGTGTTCTATATAGTATGCTAAAAACATGTAATCTAAATTTGCTCTTTCTATATGTCCTTGCATGCTCATTCTCTTCATTTAACTAATTAGACACAATACCACCCGTTACATCAGAATCCACCCTCTCACTCAAGTGATGATCAACTCCCAACACTGCCTGAATGCACCCACTCATCTCGTTCCCAATCACCGGAAAACTGATCACCTGTGGTCGCTCCTGTGGGTATATATGCTGAGCAGTTTGTTAGACTCGCTGTAAGGTATTGTTTGTAAAGCATTAATCAACGTACTGAGTGCTTTTTTATTATTGTGAATTACTGGTTTTGACCCTGCTTTTCTCTTACTGACATCCTGACCAGTGTAACGTACCATGCCTAAATCGAGAGCCTGACCTGTGTTATGAACCCTGCTTGATCTGAGTACCTTTCCGGAGTATATACCATAGCCTGCATTTCCTGACCACTCTGCATAATATTTGTCTGAGAATAAACTGTATTATTATTGTGTATCCTCATCCTGGGTTAATCATTACAACATTGATGTGGGAAATATGGTAACCTTACATGTTGTCATTCTAGCTTGTTTCTTAGAACTTTCATGACGTAAAGAGGAAGTAACAAACAGATCTGCGTCAGCTACTTCTGACTTTAGTCCATGTGTCAATCACAGAATTCACAGATGTCACTTTTTACACCCTGCCCATTGAGTTGACTTGTACCACTATTCTTCATTGTAAGTACTGTATGCTTAATGATTCTTCATTTAGGTTTAGAGATTCATATTAAAATAAAAAAAATCTGTTTATATTAAATTGTGCTACATCAGGTGCAATATTAGTAGTGTCTCAGATTAAGAAAGCTGATGTTTCAGGAATTCCTCAGTTGGTAATTGGCCAAGAAAACAGTGCTCTATGGATTAGTTTAAACTGATTAACACATTTCTGAAATTTAGCCACCACTAGCTTAAAATGAATGCCAGTAATATGGAAATTGGAGGCCAGTGAAATTTTATTGATGAGAAAAGGCTCATATTAATGATTGAAATGAAGGAAATTGAATGGTATCTCACACTGGGTTTAATATGTTCAAATACGGTTCAAGTACTCCGTTAAAATGTGCACTAAATAACATTCAACCAAATGTACAGTATTAGATTTCAGGTGTTTTGTAGATTTTGGGAAAAGTTATCTACCATACACTCACATCCCCACATTGCTACAATTAATTTTGCTCTAGGAGTGGCAACAACTAGCTGGCCAGAGGTTCTCTAAAACCCACAGACAATTTTTAGGATAAATAATGAACAATTCTTTGTGTAATCACAATATTTTTTTTCAGCCACTACTATTCAGCTATACTTTGTGAATAGAAATTATTCAATTAGAAACTAACAGAAAAAAGTAAATTGTGATGTGACATCACACTGGTGGAATATCGTTTCATATACCACAACATTAAGCCAATTAGATTAACATTAACACTTTGTTGCCATATTTTTGAATTATGTGCAATAACAGTAATATTGAATCTAATCTAATTCGTATTAAGGGTTTGAAGAACAAAGAATACATTTTGTTTATAGACATTTTCTTGTCAATATTGTTTGGATTCCTGAAGTTTACTCTTCAATGTATCAGGTGTAGTTATTCATCAGTAATACTGAGTTGCTGTTTCTGTTATATTATCTACAGGTTGGGATAAATAATGTCCTTGAGAAAAACAGGAAGTGTGTTGGTGGTCTTTCTCTGGTCTGTTACAGGTATGGTTTTATTGTTATCTGTTAACAAATGTGAAGTTATGCTGAAAAATCAAAGCTTCAAATAAATTCATCATGTAATTTTCATTTTTAAAATATATTAAATTAATAAAATACTGTGAATGTTTTGATGCAAATTGATCTAAATTTAACAAAATAAATGGGCAATTGTGACAATAGAAACAATAACCACTTAAAAAAACATACATATCCTCATACATCAAACATACATCATCTCTTTGATTATGTGCGTCTGAATTTTGATCAAGGGAATCATGTTGGTTTGCTACTACTTGACCTGCAAAATGCATTTGATACTGTGAATCATAATATTTTGATTTCCAAATTGGAGTGTATGGGTTTCAGTAACTCAGCACTTGTATGGTTCACTTCTTACCTAACAGATAGGTCACAAGTCTGTGATGTTGAGGGGACCCTCTCTGATTCTCAGAGTATAACATGCGGGGTGCCACAAGGTTCGATCCTGGGGCCCCTGATATTTTTAGTATATATAAATGACATATCAGCTGCGGTACAGTGCAAGTTGATATTACATGCTGATGATTCTGCTCTACTTGTCCCAGGGAGTAATGTAAATGCATTGAAAATACTCTTGGCAGCGAAATTGAGTCACTCATCCAGTGGCTAGTAGACAATAAGCTCTCTACAAATCTGGGCAAGACTGAATCAATCTTGTTTGGTACAAAGAGGAAGTTGGCAAAATTAAACACTTTAAAATTGTTGGGTAATGGGGCCGAAATTGTATCCAAATCAAGTGTCACATATTTGGGGTTAACACTGGATCAGTCACTTATAGGTGAATCCATTGCAGCCAAAGTTTTAGCCAAATGTGCCTGTAAGTTAAAGTTTTTATATCGCAAGACAAAACATTTGGATTTCTCTCTAAAGAAATTATTGCTTTTGACTCCAAAACAATGTTATATGTTATATGTTAAAAGCACCCCCTCGTACTCATATTGGTAGGGAGGAGTTTAAAAGAGCTGGTTTACTACCCGTACATCTAAGAGTAAAACAACGTCAGTTGAACCATATGTTTAACATTGTTAATGGTCATGCCCCCAAGTATTTATGCTCAAATGTAACCATGGTTCACATGTAGCATAGTCATATTACAAGGGCCAAGTTCTTTCTTTTACTCTGGTATCATGGCTTGGAATAGTATGCCTATTGATATTAAACTCTTATCATCACAAGGGATTTTTAAAAGACATGTCAAGCAGCTTTTATGGAATGAGGTAAATATTTACTGATAAATTGGGTCATTTTTACAGTATTTGTTTTTCTTACCGTGTTTCTCATTTAGAGTGTTGTATGTGATGCCCTTCCTAATACTGTATTTCTTTTTTGTCTGCTTCTTGTTTATAGTTTTATGCATGTAACACCAAGGACCGTGCTGGAATAAGTATTTTACTTTAGCATGTTATCCTTTGGATTACTGTTGTATCGTCTTAATCCAGAAATAAATCAATCAATCAATCAATCAATCAATCATCCTACCTATTAAGTTTAGGTGCTGTCATGCATATGATGGTTATGTGGACTGATAGTTATAAGTCTTAATTATTTTTTAAACTGTGCACATATGTATGTTTAGTTATGTCATGTTTAACACACCAATCTCTAGGCACTGGAGAGTGGTTACTGATTTAACATGAATGGTGCATTGGGTAAATATGAGTAATCAAGAAGCCTATTTAATCCCAGTGTTCAGGAACGGTCGGTGCCGTGAAGGAGGAGAATACATGTTGGAATACTGGACCCTTGTCACAGTTGTTGGTGTATAGGTTGAGAAAGGAAGACCATAGAGGATGTTGAGTTCTACAGATATATTTAGAACTCCCACTAACGAATAGAACTACAAAAGGGATTGCTTCCTGAATTGCTAAACTGACAAATTGGAGTAAATATATCACTGATACTATGCTCTTATTGTGGCATAGAAAACAGTTGTAATATAAAGAGTGTACGCCTACTCAACAATACACAGGATACTTTACTTACGATTTGTAACAAGGAGACGACACAGATTAGATTAGAGTAATATATGTTCCAAGTCCATTTGACATTTACACAGCAAAACAGGAAAAGGTCCAAAAGAAAACAGGCGTAAACTTACAATGAACACCGCCACACCTCTGGACACCTGGGCTTAAATAACCAGTAATCAATTACACCTTATGTATGCAATTAGTAATCTGTTCACATCTTCATATAGATATTATCCTAAAGGAAGCATAGCAGTTGTCCAGAGGGTGGCGCCAAAGGTCCATACGTACAGATACTCTCATCTTTTTAAGTGGGAGAACTTGCACAATTGGTGGCTGACTAATTACTTTTTTGCCCCACTGTACATCCAACACAAATCTGCAGTACCTCAGACTGGAATCCAAATAGGCATAATAGATATATTTACATGAGTCACTATTACTCAGTCCATGGTATGCCAGCCCACTCTGGGCTGACGTGACAAAATCCCCCTCCAAGGGCCGTAGCCCCAGATGCGGCTAGAAAGAAAAGCCCAAAAATAGAAAAAGAGCGCCCCAAACAGCACCAGAAATGGGAGGGCGGAGCGGGCAGAACCATCCCCCCACAGTACTTGAGAGCGCCCCACACCAAGGGTCCCCAAGGTGGAGGTTCAGCCGGAGGGGGTAGTAGCCAGGGCAGCCCCCCTGGCCCAGCTGCTGGAGGCATCAGTGCTGCAAAGGGCACCGGTGATGTCAGTGCAGAGGAGGGCCCTGGCGGTGTCAGTGCTGAGGGGGGCCCCGGAGGCTGTTGTGCTGCGGCGGGCTCTGGAAGCAGGTCAGCTGCTGTGGGCTCTGGAGGCAGGTCAGCTGCTGTGGGCTCTAGAACTTTTGTCACTCAGTGGACTAATGGCGCTTTTGTAACGTAGCCTCTGGTAGCATAGCTTCCCTCTGCTCAGCCTCTGAAAGTGTAGTAGTAGTTATTAGCCCAGTAGCTTCTAGTAGCTTGGCCTCTGCTGCAAACCTAGCCTCCCATAACACTGTACTTATATAATACACAGTAGCATCTATAGACAGCATAGCGCCCCTCGCAGCCAGCACCACTGTGTCTGCCAACGACGTAGCCTGCGCAACCTCCGGCACCAACACTGCTACCGTCCTAGCTACTTCTCAGCCACAACTTCCTGTACCAACACTGCTCCTCTACTAGCTGCTCCTCAGCTCCATTGCACCCGCCCCAAAAATTCCATGGTGGAATTTAGAGAGAGACATTCACACTGCTCCTCTCCTGACATCTCCAGTGTAGCTGCTGGTTGTTATGTGGTCTCGAATTCCTCTCACTCTGAAGGCTGTTCATTCTGTCACAGTTTGTTGGTGTATATGTTGAGGAAGGAAGACCAAACAGGAAGTTGAGTTCTTCAGATTTATTTAGAACTCCCACTTACGAATAGAACTACAAAAGGGATTGCTTCCTGAATTGCTAAACAGACATATATTGGAGTTGCACAACGTGTATGTATGTATCACTGATACTATGCTCTTATCGAGGCATAGAACACGGTTGTAATATAAAGAGCGTACACCTACTCAACCATACACAGGATACTTTACTTATGACTCGTAACGTGGAGAAGACACAGATTAGTAAAATATGTTCCAAGTCCATTTGATATTTACACAGCAAAACAGGAAGAGCTCCAACACAAAACAGGAGTAAACTCACAATGAACAGCATCACACCAAAGAGTGTCTAATAAGGAAAAAAGTGCCACTCTCTGAAAACTACCGGCTTCTGAACTGGTTGCAGTTCTACTCTAGTTCCATATGGGGTCAGTCGCAGGCGAGTGCAGAATGAATGGAGGTCTATGGATTTATACCCCTCAAAATATTTTTGAGTTCGAAAGGGGAGGCCAAGAAAAATACACACTGCTGGCTGTTAGATTTTTTTTAAAGTCACTTTTTACTTCTAAAAAACCCTTTTAAAATGTCGATGACGTCCTACACATTGTACGGCCAGAGATACTGCGTTACGGCAAGCTTACCTTTTTTTTTAATCGGTTAAGCTTCCCCAAAAGAAAAGTAGTTTTTTTACAATTTTGTACGCTATTGCAACACTAAATTAACTTCTGAGAACATTTGATGCGAGAAATTGATTGTGTAGATTTCAAATATTGGCATTTTAACAAAAATCTATGGCGAATCGAAAATGTGCTCAAACATTTTCAGAAGTGAGAATCTCCATAAGCACAAGCGCCTGCGGTTGTAAGTTAGCTAGCGAGCCAACCCTGTTTTATACTATAACATTTCTATCTACTTGATCACATTTGTTTGCCACTATTTTTAAAGTTAAGTGCTGATTTATGTCAACTTTTAGATAATGTACGTACATAGTCAGAGACAAACGCTAAAATAACAATTGCCATTCTGAAAAAGCCTGGCTGTTATCGTCAATAATAATTGTCGTTATGTTTGGGTACTGCAGATAGCGTCTATGCAGGGGTATTATTGCACAATAATATGAATAAGATCACATTGTCTCAAACTGTCAGCAGCGTTTTGTGTGCTCGTCACCTTGTGAGTTCATTCTTCCAAGAACAACTTGCAAGAGCGTTCTCCCCAAGTACACAAGTTCGTTCTTTGCATTCTTGGTTTTGAGAAACAGCCCCTGTCTATTAAGTAAACAGGCTCTGGCTTCCCCCTGTCAATACACATCCTAAAAAGAGTTTTGGTTTGCCAATGTTTTAAAGACCATGCCGAAATATTCACGGGATGAGTCCCCCCTCCCAACACGTATCATTGCGATCTGTGGTAGCCCACGCAAATTGACTGTGTTGAACATTAGCCAATTTGGCATGATTTATCCAACTTTCCCTCCGATGTGAACCCCGTAAATTCAAATAGGCTTTTGGAAAATAACACAGGAGAACATACGTTACATTTTTGTTATAAATATATAACGTTGTAACATACATCGTTATTGGGAAATGAGAAATAGGACAATCCTTTACCACTATTTGATCAATTGATCATTGCACATCTAAAAGGCATTTTCTTTTCTAACTTTTATTGATATTTATCACTATTGAGCGGGACATTGGCTGTTTTTTTAAGGTGGCAATACTGTACCATGTATCCTGTATTCCTGAACACACAAATAACACAGTCCCAGTAGGCAACACGCAAGCGGGCCACCGGCGGCACGCCGGCTTTTTGCCACCGCGGCCGCTGAGCTTTTTTGCAAAGCGGCTGACCATTGTCATTTGTGATATAGGTGAAATCTGATTACTCAACTTTAACTTTAACTTTATTGTCACATAATTACAAGTATACACAAGTAATCAGTGAAATTAGCCATCAACCCATCCAAACACAACATCACCGGGTAGACAGGACAGGACAGGAAGACAGGAATTAGAAAAACAATACAGCATTACATGAGGAAAGATGAGGGGAAAAAAAAAAGAGAGCCCCATATTATGCCCCTTCAGGGGTACAGTGTGGTAACCTGAAAAAAAACACCTCGGCAGTTTAGCACATTTAAGTACACACTGAACAGGACTAGCAACAGGGGTGGTGGGGAGCGGGAAAAAGGGCAATGAGGGAAAACCAGCGGGATAGGCACCCATCCCGATTGCAGCCATCATACGGCGCTATCTAGAGACCCGGCTTATCAGGCTGGTGGGGATGAAGCTGCGAAGGCGGGGGATGGGGCAAGGGAGGTGTATCTGTACATGTGTGTGAGAGTTC
>JACXGM010040025.1:0-10435 GCA_016801145.1 Umbra pygmaea
CAGTAGCCGTCTGGATACTGGACCTGTATGTATGTACAAAACTAAAGAGAGAAGACAGAGGGGAAACAATAATGCTTTCCTATTTTGTTGTGTATTTCCTGCATCCTAAATGGGCGCTACCAACCTGTCTTTGTCAAATTAGTAAAGCATCAAGGGAATAGGGTGGCAATAGGGACTTTTATTGTAAATCTTAAACACCTTTATCCCAAAAGCAATTTCCATGACAATGGCATTCTTTGTACTGTCGATGGCATTGTTTTCATTTACTCCAAAAATAATGACGGTTAGCCTTGGTATTGTTCAGATATGTTAATGCTGCGTTTTCCAGGAGGAATACCATGTTCTTTGAACTAATCTGTTTGAGTAGGTGTTTCGCTTGGAGGCGTGTTCTCGGGGGAGAGGAGAGCTGAACTTTTTTTAATGTAATTTTCCCCTCAGCACCCTGGTCAGTTGAGCTGATAGTGCCACGGTACGTTAGCTGCACGTTAACCACTAACCTTGAGCTTTCAAAACAGATAAATCCAAGATGATTGTATTGTGATTAGATTAGGCTGGCTCTAAGCTGCTACACATATGCATACTGGTGTTACTGCCTAGGCCAGAGGAATGCACACACACACACACACACATACACACAAACAAACACACACATGCACACACGCACGCATGCATGCACGCACACACACAAAAGCACACACACACACACAGTTCTAGGTTGGAGGGATTTGTCGTACTGTGGAAAAAAATTACAATATACAAGCTCCTGTCTTCTGAAAAACAACAACAAAACAACAACAACAACAAACCAGAAACATTTTGAGAAATGGGAGAGGAGGAGAGAGGAGGACTTATCCAAAACTTTTATCCTGGCATAGTCCTTCACTTAGAAGCAGCTATCCTTATTATGAGAACTGGAGCAATGTGTGTAACTGCTTGGTGTGTGAGGTGTGACTGCCTGATGAATGGTCTTCAAGGTGGGTAGTGGCGAGTAACCGGCGGGGCGTGTAGAACTTTGGAAGTAGTGTCTGATGATCGTTGGCATTATTTTTGATTAGTCCTCTCTTTTCAGAGCATCACTAACACCTGCATCCAGCCTACTAAATAACAGCCTATCCCTTATGTAGTGCCCTATTTTCTCCAAACGAGATCAGATAAAGGGATCAGGGTGACATTTGGCACATGCAACAACAGTTGATTCTGATGGGCCTAAGAAAGCCAGGTAATTAGCTGGACCTGAGTGTGGGGTTAATGACATACTTTGTTGTTGGATATGTTCCATAGTTCTACACTGTCTGTTTCTGGCTGCAATACCTAGGGTGCATTTGGATGATTTTGATAGCTGGCATTTATTTATTATTAATATTAATATTTGCAATATTTGTAGTGCAGTGTTTTTGGGAAATGGACCGTTTTAAAAAGATGTTAAATGTTATCGGATGGGAGCAGATGCAGATAGTATTTGAAAGAGATCAATTATTTAAATGAAAAACATTTCATAAATGGATGAGGCTGTTTTATTTAAAACCCATTTCTTCATTGGATGATCCTGGATGTCTAAAAGATTCCATCTTTATAATCTAGATTCAGTGGGATTACACAGGAGGAAATTCAGATCAGCACTTAAATCAGTGTAACCATGGCAATGTTCTAAGGTCTCCAGCTGTGTCCATCCAAAAACCCTCAACATAATAGATCATATTCATATTCTCTCCTCTTCCACCTTAGCTGTTTGTTGACAGAACCATTAACATCTAGCTTGTTTTGTAACTCAACCAAATATTTTACCAGGAATAAACAAACTAGAAGGAGTTCTTTTGTTATTCTGGGTTTCTGCCCGGGCGGCTGTAATGTCTTGGACCTCCAGAGTGCTCTATCAGTCATCTAGTGATGACCCCAGAGAGGCTGACCAGACTATCTATCTCTCTCATTCACACACATACAAACACACCCTTTAAACCATCTAAGTAGTGCCTTTAGAGTCTTGCAATGAATGGGTTTTATGCATCTTTCCAGGAAATGGGATTGTCCTTTATTACATGCGGTTTGAGAAATCCTTGTATGGTGACGTTATACATTTTGTATCCTATCCCCTATGTAGTACTTAAGGCCAAAGCTGTATTCCCTAAACATGTAGTTCACTACTGTAGATCAGGACCATATTACCTACAGTATGTAGTGCACTACATTAGACCAGAGCTAGTATACACTATTGGTATACACAGCTGATATTGTTCTCTGTGTATATCAATGATGTTGCTCATGCCTCTGGTGACATGTGATATGCAGTTGACACCATTCTATACACATCTGGCCCTACATTGGACTCTCTGCTAACCAACCTCTGAAAGAGATTCAATGCCATTCAACTTGCTTCTGTGGAGTTCAGCTGCTACTAAATTCCAGCAAAACTAAATGCATGCTGTTCAACTGCACACTGCCCGTACCCACCAACCTGACTAGCATCTCTAATCTGGATGGGTTTAAACTACATTACGTGGACTGCTACAAATACCGAGGTGGCTGGTTAGATTATTCACTTTTATTTCAGTCCCACATTTACCATCTCCAAACCAAAATGAAATCTAGAATTGGCTTCCTTTTTCACAACAAGGCCTCCTTCACCTACGGTGGAAAAAACACTCAGGTAAAAATGACCATCCTACCAATCCTAGACTTCAGTGATGTCATTTATATAACTGCCCATACCTCCCTCCTAAAAAAAATTGACAGTTTATCACAGTGCCATCTGATTTGTCACCAATTCGCCATTTAAACCCACCACTGCAACCTATATGCACTAGGGGGTTGGTCCTCACTACACACTTGACCCCTGACCCACTGGTATCACCACATATATAAGTCAAATCTACGCAAAACCCCTCTGGACCTAAACTCTCTTCTCACCATTGCCTTATCCACCTGTAACTTGCGCTCAAGCAGGTACATCTCCCTAGTCACCCCAAAATCCCATACCTCCTTTGGCCAAAACTTCTTCCAGTTTGCAGCAGCATACAACTGGATTGAACTACAAAATACTCTGAAACTCGTGAACACCATCTCCCTCACCTTATTTAAATCTCGAGTATCAGAGCTTCTGTCTTATCATTGCACATGCTGACCCTCCCTTACACCCACACTATGTCTGCCTATTTGCTTCAGTGCCTTGTTATGTCCCATGGTGCCTTTGCATGCACTAATCTGTACAGTATCTTTTTTATTGTTTGTCATTTGCTTAATATCCATTTGCACCGTTATGCTCAAATGTTAATTGCTCCATTGTTTTTGCCTTGCCACATTACAAACCAACTTGATCTACCTCTCTAATAGAGACTCTGTTACACTAGTTGTACAGTACATATGCCTACATTGGTTACTCTGAAGTTCCACAACTTGTATTTTGTTTGTATTTTCATTCCCCTGTGTAATCCATGTGTTACTTTGTGTCATTCTGCACCCTCTTCGCCAGGGACGTGCACAGACATTTGTAGGGGCTATTATTCTAACATGAATAAAGGGCACCCCCCGCAGTCACTTTCTTTCTCATACAAGCTCAAAATAGCGATCAACATTTTTTATCCTATATTTATTTACAGTACTATACCACAGCTATATAGTACAGCACAGTTATACCACAATGTAATGATAAAATGAGTGTAATCACAAGCTCTAGTAAGTAAAATCTTACTTTTGCCATCAAACATTATAACACTGCTACCAATGATGAATGCCCCCCTGCCATTGTTATTGATGTGATCAAGGCAAGATATATCTTTCTTCTATCAAACTGTAAAGCTATGAACTGTCAATGCTCAGCACAAACGTTTCCAAAAGAAATGTTATACTATAATTCTGAATAAGTTCTATATTTTACCTTTTAAATTAAGAAAACTATTGTCCACATCATCTATCTTTCTCGTTATTATACTTTTACTGACATGGCCCTTTTGAAGAAACTCTCCAAACACATTTTCCACCCTCATTATGTACCTGTCTGATTACTTGTGTGATGCTCCGCATGCTCTCCCTCACTCTGTGGTCTGGTGGCTTGTGGTAGGACCTCATCTTGAAAATAATTATTAGAATCAAAATTAAGTAACTAATATTATGTGTACTGAACAATTTAATGCAGCCAGTTGACTTTTCATAGACTGTGGCTTCACTCAATGATTCTGGTGACTTTTGGTATGATACATATATATATATATATCATTTTTATAGATGGATGTATATTGTACAAAGAACAATTACAAAATGTTATAAAGCGCCTTACCAACCCTTATTTCAATACAGCTGGTAAAAGAATTTTACTTTTTCCCCAGGTTCTCAAATGCTCTGTGAACTGGAATATTTGTGGTTAGCCCATTGGGGGTAGCTGCTACATAGGCTATTACATAGCTTTGTTTTTTTTATGTAACGTAGCATGATTAAACATCAATAAAAGGCAAGGTAGTGTGACGTGATGGAAATGTTTCAAGCTGAAGCTGCACATTATTCGAGACACAAGTGGATATATATTTTTTAACTATTCACAGGGCATTTGTCATTATCTCCATAACTTCAAAAAGTCACGTGAAAACCGAAGGGTTCTCCCTCTCCTTCAATAGCAGTGCGCCCATAGACCGCCGGCGTGAGAACACAAACAATGTCATGTGACTGGGGGCAGAGGGCAATGCTGATGTTATGGTGGTAAAATAAATTAACACAGAACTGGATGATATTGCAATTTTATTTAACTTTACAAATGATGGGCTTATCGTATTGATGCAGCCACAAAAAAAAGTGTATTTAGGCTCTTTCTCCAGAGGGGCAGATCAGCCAATCTGGGCAAACGGACTGTTGCCCAGGAAACAATAGCCTGCACCTGTGCACGTCCCTGCTCTTTACTTTATCTTGGCCAGGTCGCCATTTCAAATGAGAAGTCGCTCTCAATATGCCCACCTAGTTAAATAAATGTTAAGTAAAAAATGAGCCCCATTCCCATTGCACTGCAATATCTTTCACCAGTGCACTATGGGCTCTCAGATCAAGTGTGCACTACAGTACATAGTGAATAGCCAGCCTTTCAGACATGTCTGGTTTTCACCCAGTTTTAGTAAAAGCTAAGATCAAGTGGAATGCCCTACAATGCATGTGTTAATATGCTTTTAGATACATGAGCATGCTCATTATGTATCATGTAAAGTAACAGGAATTATTCAAATGTAATTTAATATTTTATGTTTTTATAATCCCCTTCAGTTATTGTGACCCCATTTTGTGCTACTAGGATATTGATATGAAGGTCCTGCAGGGTAATAGTTTAGCTGTGGCTGGCACTTGACCTCTTTTTGTGTAGATTAGAAGAAACTCAAGTTCCTATTTCACACTAATTTGTTGTATTATTGCAGTTATTCTCAGCTTAGAATAACTTAGATATAAAACAACAATATATAACTATATAACTATTGCAAAGGTATGTGGCCACCCCTACTAATAATGGAGGATGAATAATGGTCTGGGGCTGTTTTTCGGGATTTGGGACAGGCCCTTTAGTTTTAGTGAAGGTTCATCTAAATGCTTAAAGATACAAATGCATTTTAGATAATTGGGTCTTTCTAACGTTGTGGCAACAGTTTAGGGAAGGCCCTTTCCTGTTCCAACATTACTTTGTCCCTGTGCGGAATCTGAAAGACATGGTTCAATGAGTTTGGAAGAACACCAGTGGCCTTCATAGAGACATGATCTCAACTCCATTGAACACCTTTGGGATGAATTGGAATGGCCATTGTTAGCCTGACCTCACATTCACCTAGTTTGCTTGAATGGTCACAAATTCCAACAGGCACACTTCAAAAGCTTGTGGAATGTCCCCCCAGAAATGTAGCAGCTCGGTTATAGCCACAGATGGGGGCCAACTTCATAATAATGTCCATGGGTTTTGGAATTGGTTTAGCAATTATAAAGAGCTATGATGATGTATGTTATAAGTTATAATGAATATACGTACAATGCATTATGAGTATTGGTATGCAGGATTATAAGTCTTCATGAGTCTTTATGAGTGTCTATACATATAATTTCACTGCAATATTACTGTGTTATACTTGTTATAATCTAGCTCCCGTTAGGGAGGGGACCTGGCACCCAACTGCTTAAGGACACCCAAAAGTCATTAAAAGTGGTATGAGGTTGTTGGTGCGAGTAAGGACACAGACACAAGTATTACCATATAACTGAAGGTTTTAATTTAGCCACAGTAATAAAAATAATAGTTTGTGAGAACATTTACATAACGTACTTAAATGTATAATAAGTAAACCTAAGCCACCTAACATAAAACTACAATAATTTAACAAAAAATAACAGTTACACTCTTACAGTTATTTTCAACAGCTAAACTGCATCGGTCAATAGTGAAACCTTTTCAAAACTCTAAAGACAGTGTGCACTAACAGCATTCATCTTGGCCAAACAGTTAATCACACCTTCAAAACACACTCAAACCATCAAGACGCTTCATACATGTCTCAAAAGAAGCTTGTCAACCCGAACACTGAAAACAATGCTCAATTGGAAACCACACATTGTCACTCATAACACACTGACCTACACACTCAAACCATTACAATAACAAGTTTACACTTCATTGAATTTACTTAAGTACAGTATGTGTATTCTAATGAACATGCAAATGTGAATTTTTGGTTGAATTGCAACACTGCTACAGAAATACATTTAAATGCACTTTATACATACAAATGTGCACTCTTTTTTTCTCCTTTTTGTGTACTTCAGTATTGTACAGTATTGCTATTTCTAAGTAATCTTTTAGCTACTGTAAAAACAGTGGCGGTGCATGGCAATTTTTACAGAGGAAGCCAGTGAGCTTAGTATGGAAATCATAGTTATATTGCCTTACATAGGCGCCAATTTATGTTTTCCTCCATGGGTGCTCACGGGCGTGCACATCCTTTAAATAATAAAGAAGTCAAAAAATGTTAGATAGCAATGTTACATTTTAAATGAATGTAGCCTACTGTCAGTCTGGCACACAACGTGGGTGCTCGAGCTCGGAAGCATGCACGGTATCGGCGCCTATGTTGCCTTATAATAACATAATGACTGCTGAAACCAATTCCTGAAGTTGAACAGTATAATGATCAATACACTAATCAAATGCTGAAATTATGTCCTCTGTTGAAACTGCCACTAATCAAATGCTGAAACTGCCACTTCTGTTGAAATCGATATCTACAGTATCGTAAGTAGCTCAGTGTCATACACAAAAGCATTCAAGCTAGACAGAACTGACATATTATAACTAAACCAGCTTCAAACTTTATCAGTTCTTTTGTAGAAAGATGATCATATTTGCATTCTCTGGCAAGATACGTGGTCCTTACTTATTTCCCGGACATAATTTTTTTGTTTGATGAAGAAAATCATTGTCTAGGATATTGTATATAATTTGCGGGTGTTAGAATGCCACAATTACAATGCGGGAGACTTTCAGGACATCCGGGAGACTTGGGATTCTCATTCTCAGGAAACTATTTTGAAAACATGATTTACGTTTTATGCCAACATATTTTAGGGTGTTTTTGCGTTTCAGCTGCCCTTTTTGTTATTAGTCGATATTCGCCCTTCTGTTACGTTGCACCTGCACGTTTCATTTCACCGGTTCATGCGAGAACATTCCACACATTCATTCCATAGCGTTCAAAATGATATACTAACGTTCATGGTTAAGGTTAGCCATGCTGTTAACGAAGTTAAGGTTTGGATTACGGTTAACATTACTAAAAAATATATATAATGTAAAACACGTTTGCATCACGCAGGAATGGAGAACAACACGCACACAAAGCTTTCATCTGGATTTGAACTCGCAAACTCTGGGATAAAATTAGGGAAAATGTGGCATTTTAAAAGTAGCCTAAATTTATGCTAGTTAACGGTAGACTACAGAGAAAGTGTGATTTTTTATGTCCGTTTCGGAGCATCAGAGGGAAAATATTTCAGTCAACACATTAAGTGGAACCAAAATGAGTAACTGTAATTTGCGTTCAAATCCGGTCCGATTCCTACCCGTTGCATAGGAACCAGTTCCATAGTGGAACCGGGTTTTGGTACCCAACCCTAGATGAGACCAAAGCAAAAAAAGTAAAACCTGCAATAACTCCCAAAAACTAGCACACTAGTGAGGTACCCTACCCAAAATTCAGGGACCGATCTGCCCAGATCTTTTTTAGCATGCTTAGACAAGGACGTTACCCTACGGGTGGTGTAAGCCCATGGTGTCTTGCCTAAACACTCCCACTTGTGTCCCCTTTCTCCCTGGGAAGACAAATGAAAACAAATGTTAATGAAATGGACAATGACAATAACAATGATGACCAACAAATAATAATACAATGGGCAGACTCAACAAAATTCTAGTTACTAATAGTCACTAGCTCACGCATCAAAACCGGAGAGAAAATGTAATGGCACAGTTATCCAGCTGAAGGAAGGACAGGAATTGGATGATGATGATGATTGGAACCAGTTGCAAAGGATAACGGGGGGAGGAGTCATTGATAAGTGGTAATGTGACACCTGTGTGAAACAGACACACTGAAAAGAATAAACACCCACAGAACAACACAGAACAGAGCACACAGAAATATAGATACTTATACTGGGGGAAGTGAAGCACATTATGCATATGGCTGTTAAATAAAGTGTTACCAAATGGTTAACATCTGACTGGTAATGTGTCTACAGTACTTAACTCTATACATTTCCAATGAACATGACTCATTAAGTGGTGTATTTAGCCTTGCACATTCCGAAAGAGATACCTATTAAAATATAAAAACTGTTTTCTGATCAATAAACCCACACCTGCAGTAAAGCGAGCAGCATGCAGTCAAAAGATTAGTGTTGGCAGATGTATATTGGTGTTACTTTATATACTGACCCCCATTTTTGCCTGTCCTTCACCTTTCAAAGGTTTCACATACCAATTCCCTTTGCTGCCATTTTACAATGTGTGAAATAGCCAAGCTTGAATCGCTGATGCTATCATGTGTTCCAAAAGGCACCCTATTCCCTACACAGTGCACTCCTTTTGTCGAGGTGTATATGGGGAGTAAGGTGCCCTTTGGGACTCATCCCTTCTTAGTATTGCCTCTGAACCAACATGGCTGCTCACCACATGGCGTGTTGTTAAAGCTGCTTTAGTTAATAGGAAAGTGGCTGCCCTCTTACACACACACACACACACACACACATACACACACATGCATACACACACACACACACACACACACACACACACACACACGCACGCACGCACGCACGCACGCACGCACGCACGCACACACAAAGGAAGCAGTGTCTTGTTGCTTGCTGCTAAGGGTAGCAGCGTGTGCTTACTGTAAATGCATCCTTGAGAGGGACAGCGGACGTTAACACTGGGTGCTGGGGTCAGTCTGGTAATGAGATTTATGGGAAGAATGAAGGGAGGGAACATGGGAGGAAAGGGAGAGGGAGTTAGGGCAAAGGGAGGGAACATGGGAAGAAAGGGAGTTAGGGCGAACGGAGGGAACATGGAAGGAAAGGGAGAAGGAGTTAGGGTGAACGGAGGGAACATGGGAGGAAAGGGAGAGGGAGTTAGGGCGAACGGAGGGAACATGGGAGGAAAGGGAGAGGGAGTTAGGGCGAACGGAAGGAATATGGGAGGAAAGGGAGTTAGGGCGAACGGAGGGATGGATTCCCATGCTCCAAGTTATGCACATTTCCTGTTACCTATGACCCCTGGAGAGGGAGACTTGGAATTCTCATTATCAGGAAACTATTTTAAAAACATGATTTACGTTTTATGCCAACATATTTAGGGTGTTTTTGCGTTTCAGCTGCACTTTTTGTTATTAGTCTATATTCGTCCTTCTGTTACGTTGCACCTGCACGTTTCACTTCGCCTGTTCATGCAAGAACATTCCACACATTCATTCCATTCATTCCATAGCGTTCAAAATGATATACTAACGTTCACGGTTAAGGTTAGCCATGCTGTTAGCCATGCTATTAACACATTTCCTGTTACCTCTGACATCCTTCTCTGTTGAACACACACTTCCTGTTACCTCTGACATCCTTCTCTGTTGAACACACACTTCCTGTTGCCTCTGACATCCTGCTCTATTGAACACACACTTCCTGTTACCTCTGACATCCTGTTTTGTTGAACACACACTTCCTGTTACCTCTGACATCCTGCTCTGTTGAACACACACTTTCTGTTACCTCTGACATCCTTCTCTGTTGAACACACACTTCCTGTTACATCTGACCCTCTGCTCTGTTGAACACACACTTCCTGTTACCTCTGACATACTGCTCTGTTGAACACACACTTCCTGATACCTCTGACATCCTTCTCTGTTGAACACACACTTCCTGTTACCTCTGA
>JACXGM010040026.1:0-10429 GCA_016801145.1 Umbra pygmaea
CAGGCGTGTGGTAGCAGGTCCCCAGGCGTGTGGTAGCAGGTCCCCAGGCGTGTGGTAGCAGGTCCTCAGGCGTGTGGTAGCAGGTCCCCAGGCGTGTGGTAGCAGGTCCCCATGCATTCTGTCCAAACTCTTCTGGATACCCGGCATCACGGAGGATGGCTTCAGAATCTGGTCGACTGCGACGGTTATGACCAACTTTTGTGGGATTGGTGCCGCTAAATGACCTTGTGCGTTTTGGGGGGTTTGCATGCCAACTAGCTGGATTCCACCATGTTGCACAAAATAGACTACAAGACTGTGTGCTGTGATTGATCAGTAAGTCAGGTTCCCTTGCAGAACAGCTACGTTACAATGGTCAACAGTTCAAAATGTGACCATGGCTTCTCCGACTTTGCACGGAGCCCAGTATGACATGGTGCAAAATGACACAGCGCTGCCCCAGATAAGGGATAGATAAGTCGGATTATTCTACATTTTCACATCATTCAGTAACTCCTTGTGTGCAGATCGTGCGGTGCTGCTTCCTCTCATATACTGAGTAAAAGCATCCATATTGGATTATCAGTGTAATAAGAATCGGATGACTTGTCGACATGTTGCTGGAGGAATGACTCATCCCCTCACCTGTCCAAAGAGCTGTGGAGGTGCCGACAAGGCAGAGTTGAGGGAAATGGACAGGACCAATTGGGAGGGGAGGAAATTGGGTAAAAAAAGATAGCTACGCTCCTCTCTTTGTATTCATAGATGGTGTAAACACTCATTAAAAAAGCGATTACCACTATTGTTTGGTTGTCATCCCCCGCCACCCTATCTTTTTCTGCTGTCGAGAAAGATTAGAATTAAGAAAGCACAAATCTTGTGACTGGAAGAGGCTATTGGTTCAATGTGTAACGTGAACAAAGTCTACTCAAGCCTTTTACAGCCCAAAGGAGCGGGGTTTTGGCTCAGGACATCCTGAGTCCCCAGGTTATCTTCCTGTCCAGCTGCTTTCCACTGCAGGAGGAGCTCCTCAGGGGGCTGTACTGTCACACCTGATCAATCTCCGCTTCTGTCTCAGTGATTGGTGTCACTGGCCTACTAGCTGCCATCAACCCAATGCCCCATTATCATGATCCAATCTCTTGTCTCATCTCTCCATTATGCTAACCTATTGCACATACTGTAGCGCTACATGATCTACTCAGTATATATATCTCCCCAGTTTCACCCTACCAGTGCTTTGCTTTGTCATTACATTTTGTGTTTTCTTGTATAGAGGCACAGCACCTATCATATATAGTCACAGCACCTACGCTATAAAAAGGCAGAGCACTACCATACAGTATATAGAGGCACAGCATGTATCATAGGTGCTCTCGGTCAATCCCAAATAAATATACACCTGAATATTTAAGAAAGTAAAAGTGAGGTCTTGGCTTTCTTTGGAGAATATATATGTGTACAACTATTACTGTGCAGAATAATTATGTAACTAAATGAAAAACGAAAAGTTTCCAATCTCTGTTAAAGTAAGTATAACAAACAAACAACTCTCACTATATCAATTATCATATATAGAGATTACTTGTCACTTAGATTGTGACAACAGTGGCACTCAGTTTGTCAAAGGCCCCAAGACCACCCACGCCACGCCACTGCTGGGACCCACACCACGCTACTGCTGGGACCCACGCCATGCCACTGCTGGGACCCACGCCACGCCACTGCTGGGACCCACACCACGCCACTGCTGGGACCCACCCATGCCACTGCTGGGACCCACGCCACGCCACTGCTGGGACCCACGCCATGCCACTGCTGGGACCCAGACCACGCCACTGATGGGACCCACGCCACGCCACTGATGGGACCCACGCCATGCCACTCTTGGCACCCACACCATGCCAGTGCCAGGATGTGAGAGAAAAAGCAGGCTGAAATGGGTGGATGATCGTCTTGAAGAGAAGAGCCCTCGGACGCAGGGACATTGACGTTGCATTGATGAAGCAGGAATACAGATATTACACATAACAGGAGACATCAAAAATGTATGACAGGTGACAACACAAATACAAGAATTTAAACACATGTACTAATGACTGAAGTGATACCGGCTGTGTATGGTTGGATATCGAACAGACAATGCATTGATTTGTCATTGATAATGATAGTTCGGGTGAAACGGAAAACGGAGTCGGTGTGGCTGAGGCTGGAGTCACTGACACTGCCACGGACCGGCGCTCTTATCCTGAGCAACTTATATTGAAACACAGGGACATATCCCTGGAGCAATGTAGGGTAAAGTGCCTTGCTCAAGGACACAACGCCATTTGACACAGTCAAGAATTGAACCGCGGGCAACCTTCCTGATCATTTAACGGTGAAGACAGAGTGGAACACGAGGAGCGGGACAGACAGACACACAGACAGACAGACAGACAGACAGACAGACAGACAGAGAGACAGACAGAGAGACAGACAGACAGACAGACAGACAGACAGACAGACAGACAGACAGACAGACAGACAGACAGACAGACAGACAGACAGACAGACAGACAGACAGACAGACAGACAGACAGACAGACAGTAGCTGGAGAACCTATAGCAACACAGACACATGATGCGAGGTGAGAACTACAAACCTTACATCTTTCACTGATGATCCCTCCAGGCTTTTCCCACCATAACAACACATGTGGATGGTTGCTGATGTGACACATTGAGTGAAACAAAGGGAAAATCAGGCACAATTTGTTACATGAAGCGTAAAGCAACGTGACCCCGTGTCATTCACATCCTCATGATTCATTGGTTGACAAGCGTAAATGTGTTGTTTTCACTTTCCCAACCTATCAGTGTCAGCAGCCCGGACAACCAGTTGTTACACACTTGACTGGTGTGGCCCTCTAGAGTGTTCTCTGAAGACAATGGGATATGATGCCATACTGAGATGGTTTCATTTAGCGGGGCAGTTTGGGAAAGAACATATGACTGGCCAGAAGGTCAACATCAACACGCAGTTGGTGATTATAGTAGATATCTGTAGGAAAACTGAACAACACAAACAAGAACATTTCAATCCTCCACTTTGCTTGGTCACATTTTTTTGATTGTGATGTGTTTGCATACATGACTGTTCATAGGTATATGGTTTAAAGGAGCCATTGGTAAGATTCCCACCATGCAAAAGCAGAAAAAAATGCAAATTATAATATATATTGTATTGAAGATACATGGTATTTAATACTGAGAACTACAACAATAGTGTGATATTGTTACAGTTTTCAGGTTCAGAAGACTCAGCATCTACCAGATTATTTTCTTTATTTGGGTCCAATCAAATGAGCTGATATGGACATGAAAATCTAACTCATCAGGTAGGTTGTACCTACATCAGCCGCGGTCAGTGGATCTTAATTGGGGAGGACGGGCTCGTATTACGCTCAGAACCGGAGTGAATGGAATGTGTGCAAATCAAAAAAACAATTGGTTTTGTTCGTTGCGCACCATTCCATTCACTCCGGTTCCGAGCGTAATACGAGCCCGTCCTCCCCAATTAAGATCCACCGACCGCGGCTGACCTACATCCAAATAGCATGAAGCAACCACGGCTCTGTGAGTGGGCCTGGGTGGGTCCAGCCTCACCCACTTGACACTTAGGCCCACCCAATCACATTGCTTTACCCTTCAAAGTCAATTAATGCTCCGGAGCATCAACTCTGATGTTTCTATTAATAACTCCTGAACAGTACATGCTAGTATTGAACAGAGGCATCTGAAAGAGGACATTATGCTGAAAAGAAAGTGGTCTATAGTTCAACTGGGTTTATCACAGCCTGATAGAATCTCAAATGTGAGAACCTCTAGTTATCTCTATGGTGTTTTTTCTCAAAACCAATCAGACAGGAAGCATGAAGTGAACATGAAGTTTTTTAAGTTTCACTTCATGGAAAAAAAAACCATTAGAGATGCTAACTGAAGATTTTTCTTAAAGAATACTAATTGAAAACCAGAATGGTGATATTTATTTGACGAGAGAGTATTCATTTGATAATGTTTTGATACAACTAGATAGGTTATTTGTTTTAGTTGATGTTATTTTTCCCAATTTGACAACAGAACAGGCTATTAGCCCATAAGTAAAATAGCAACTATGAAATTAATTGAATAATGATGCGCAATAGCCTAGTTTGAATGGAGCTTTATGTATAATACTTATGCACTTGTACAAAAAATCCTATATATACGGAAGATGCTTTCAAAGATATTGAAATGAAAGTTGATAAATTTGAAACAAATACTGTAATGAGCAGAAAAACTAAAATATCTACAGAAAATGTTGACATTACACACCTTCACCATTTAGTTTGATTGTCCTTCACCCAGTTTAATTCTTTCTGCACCCATTTCTGTTTCAGGTTATCAGGTTGGTTCTATTAGTGTATCATGTCATTGATCATTAGCATACCTGTTTGTTATTATTGTGTCACCATGCACTGGATGATATACCTAAAAGGTCATCAGGGTTTCATCTGAAATTCAATATATTACAGAATGTTTCTTTACTAAAAGTGTAAATAATTCTCTCTAGCATTGCATTCTAATAATAATAATTATTAATTAATTTAACTTATATAGTGCTTTTCAAGGCACCTAAAGTTATTTACATATTGAGGGGGAAACCCCACCTCATCCACCACCAATGTGTAGCACCCACTTGGGTGATGCACGGCAACTATTTTTGCACCAAAACGCTCACCACACAGCTATTAGGTGGAGAGGTGAATAGTGATGTATGCCAATTAGGAATCAGGGGAATTATTAGACAGCCATGATTGAAGTGAGGCCTGGTTGGGAGTTTGGAAACTTTCCCATCAGAAAGACAGCACCCTACGCAAGGCAGATGTCCCCATCACTGCCCTGGGGCATTGGGAATGATTGTTAGACCAAAGGGAAGAATTCCCCTCACTGGCCGTCCAACACTACTTCAAGCAGCATTGGTTTATCATCCAGGGACTAACCAGGCCTGACCATGCTTAGCATTAGAAGCAAACCAGCAGTGGAATACAGGGCGCTATGTTGCTGGAGAATTTTTGTGTAGATGAAGTTTTGGAAATACATACATTGTTTATTTCTACAAACACACAAATGCAGAACACAAAAACATGATTTATTACAAGGCTTGAGTCAAACAATATCTATGGTGCCTAAGAAGTTTGCACAGTACTGTATACTTATTGTGTGCATTCAGCAATCAAATAATAGGCAGAATAAATCATTAAAATATGGTGTAAAACATGAAAGGGAATTCATTCTGCTTTACTCACATGGGGGTTTACATGAAAAAATACATGTATTTGTTGGTTGACATTGGTCATGTTATTCATCACTCACACCCTATATTAGTTTAAACTAATCTGATAGCAAGGGTATTGAAGGCTTTACAACCTAACAATTAATATTAGAATAAAATAACAGCTCTGCAATGAGGTAGGACATGTATTTTATTTGTGAATTTTCACTGTCAATATCAGATTAACCTGCCTGTATGTATTACAATAATCAAATTTCAAATTTACCTGGCCCCATCCATCTTTTGGGATATGGAGGACCAAGTCTGCCAAAATAAGAAATAAATATATAAATAAATAAATGCTCAAAAAATAAATATGCATACGATTAAATGCACAAAAATACAGTAAATAAATAAATGTAGGCAGCAAATAAATTATACAATGAGACATTAATGTATATATCTCTTTTAATTAGCTTCTTTATTTATTCACCTTTTTAATAATTACCTTATTTATTTATTGTCCGTTATAATTTTCAACTTTATCTATTAATGACTTATTTTTTAAATGTATGTATTTATGTGTATATTATAACATTTTTGTCTGTTATTTTCCTTCTTTGTATTTTTTTACCCTATTTATTTCTTCAACGCTATTTATTTCTACCTGTCATTTTTATATTTTTGTATGCATTTCTGCCTCATTATGCAAATGAGAAGGGGCTGTGTCTTAAGGGGAAAACTTCTGCCCATTGGTTGGTTAGCATTTCCTGCATCGGTCGAATCTACATGGCTTTTCCCCACCAAAAAGCATTGTTTAGCAATGGAGAACTCGGCAGACAGATGTTCAGTTTCTACGAACAAATTAATGTTTGTCACTGTAGAGGCTACTACGTACCAAACGCAATATTGTGCATAAAGTTTTAATGCTTTGAGCGGGCTAGAATTCAGACTCGAAACAAGGCGGTGCCAGTCCTGATTCTGTTTTTGGTGTCGCGGTGGCGCTGCGAACCACAACGTGATTAATTCAGAGAATGTGATTTTTCCGTACCAAAGCAACCTTCGGAGCAGTGGTTTGAAGCACGTCTCGAAACTTTAGTGTCAAACTGCCATCACTACTCATAACCTCATCGTAAATAGCCATCTTTGTTGTGACTGTGGCTGGCTGACTGGCCGTTAGCAGGTAGTTTCGAATGATGCAGTATACTGCTAACCAACCAATAGGCAGAAGTTGACCCCTAAAGACACAGCCCCTTCTCATTTGCATATTGAGGCAGAAATGCATACAGAAATGTAAAAAATGACAAGGAGAAATAAATAGCGTTGAAGAAATAAATAGGGTAAAAAATACAAAGGAAGAATAAAACAGACAAAAATGTTATAATATACACATAAATACATACATTTAAAAAATAAGTCATTAATAAATAAAGTTGAAAATTATAACGGACTATAAATAAATAAGGTAATTATTACAAAGGACAGTTGTATTTATGGACAGGATATCGAGGCGTAGTCGGGGTGGGGATGGGTTGCAGTTCGGTGGGCTGAGGATCTCATCGCTGCTTTTTGCAGATTATGTGATCCTGATGGCATCATCGGCCTGTGACCTTCAGCACTCACTGGATCGGTTCGCAGCCGACTGTGAAGCGGCTGGGATGAGGATCAGCACCTCTAAATCTGAGGCCATGGTTCTCAGCAGGAAACCGATGGAGTGCCTACTCCAGGTAGGGGATGAGTCCTTACCCCAAGTAAAGGAGTTCAAATACCTTGGGGTCTTGTTCGCGAGTGAGGGAACAATGGAACGGGAGTTTGGTCGGAGAATCGGCACAGCGGGGGCGGTATTACACTCATTGTATCGCACCGTTGTGACGAAAAGAGAGCTGAGCCAGAAGGCAAAGCTCTCAATCTACCGGGCAGTTTTTGTTCCTACCCTCACCTATGGTCATGAAGGCTGGGTCATAACCGAAAGAATGAGATCCAGGGTACAAGCAGCCGAAATGGGTTTCCTCAGGAGGGTGGCAGGCATCTCCCTTAGAGATAGGGTGAGAAGCTCAGTCATCCGTGAGGATCTCAGAGTAGAGCCGCTGCTCCTTTGCGTCGTAAGGAGCCAGTTAAGGTGGTTTGGGCATCTGGTAAGGATGCCCCCTGGGCGCCTCCCTAGGGAGGTGTTCCAGGAACGTCCAGCTGGGAGGAGGCCTCGGGGGAAGACCCAGGACTAGGTGGCGAGATTATATCTCCAACCTGGCCTGGGAACGCCTCGGGATCCCCCAGTCGGAGCTGGTTAAAGGTACAATATGTAATATCAATCAAAACAATAACAAAATACATACTTTGCATTGAAAGAAAACATCACTATACATATATTATATATATTTCTTAGTTGTGTAGTTACATTATCCTAAATGTTTCCACCAACTTTCAAATCCAGAGAAATTTGTAATTTAATTTGAAGACACGGGACGTTTCTTTTTGTCGCCCGTCAATGACGTCATATAATATAGTTGCTCTAAGTTCCAGGGAACCGCCAAACATAACGTGAATAAAGTTGTAATATTTTTAACAATACATTACTTTGTCAATGAACATTTTTTCTGCCGGAGACGCTAGATTGGAAGGTTGTCATTGACGACGATAACAAAACCCATGATCCCACGCAACCTCCCGATGTCATCCAAGTACATCTTTTGCTATTGTTTTGATTGAGAGCCCCCTGGTGGCCAAAAATTACATATTGCACGTTTAATGTTGCTCGGGAAAAGGACGTTTGGGGTCCTCGGCTGGAGCTGCTGCCCCCGCGACCCGATCACGGATAAGCGGATGAAGATGGATGGATGGATGGATGGATGGATGGATGGATGGATTATTACAAAGGTGAATAAATAAAGAAGCTAATTAAAAGAGATATATACATTAATGTCTTATTGTATAATTTAATTACTGCCTACATTTATTTATTTACTGTATTTATTGTGCAATTAACAGTATGCTTATTTATTATTTGAGCATTTATTTATGTATATATTTATTTCTTATTTTGGCAAACTTGCTCCTCCATATTGGGAGGCCCACCCAAACTGCTAATCCTGGCAACATGCCTGCACGGGGTACTTTAATTCAGAAGGATAAACAAAAATTTCACAATAGTGGCAAACTTATTATGCTGTAGGTGCTACCCATACATAGCTATCTGGCGCTAGCCTACTAGGGCATACAAAAAACGGTTTGTTCGGTCAGTAGATTTACCATGAGCAGGATAGGTTATAACATAGGGAATTTAGAACCACCAACATTAGCCATACTGCAATGCTAACAAGCTGTTATCTATAGGCTAAACCTATATTTCCCTGTCAAGAAGTACTATTTTGAAAATTTACAAATAGCTATAAAGACGTCATTCAGAACTAAACCATTTGCGTGATTTAAAATAATATTAGGCCGTTTCTGAAGGTAAAAATGAATATTTCTGCTATTCAGTCTAAATGTAGCGTACTGTAATACACAGCCAAAAGTTTGTGTGCGTGTGCATGCGTACGTGCGTGGAGGTAGTTGGCTGGGTGGGTGGGCGGGTTGTCATTTCAGAAGATTGAAGGGAGGTCGTCAGACGTGAGACGGATGTCATGGAAGCTGCTGGTTATTTATGTAGTTAATGTTTAGCCAAGGCAGCCTGCTGCGAAGCGCCTGACCAGGGACACACCGTAAAGTATAGTCGACACATTACAAGGCCACCATTCACACTAACACATACACCCATGCGCACACACACAAAACAACAAAGCACTAAACACTCTTATCCACCACAGTTACACATCCCAGTAGCAGTGATAAAAATGCCTGGGGATGAATAGAAACACGCCATCTCCTAACAGTCAGCCACTCCCATTATCTTTATAATATACTACTAAGAGCATGTCTCTGGGTACAACTCTAGTAACATTCTTTGCTATCAAGTAAGGTACAATGTGCTTCTCCTATCGAAATCCCTGTCTACCACCCGTGTCGACGATGTCATGGCAATTTTGTTAGCAAGTCCGTGTGCAACATTTAGTCTAATTGTCTAGTTGAAATAACCTACTGATGTGGTCACCTTAAAATCTATGGCACTTCTTCGATAAAGTTGTTTATGACAAACATTTTACAGTTTAGAATCAATTTGTCACTTTTACATTGTGGAAGTCAAATTATGTTGTATCTACATAACCTTGTGTGTATTGCTACTGATCAAATTTAATATCTGATCATATGATGTACTATATAATGATATCTCAGTCTGTTTATATGTTTATATCTGTGCAATTTGTCATTAACTGTTCAAACATTTAAAATGATTTGTCACAAGTACTATTTGCGGTATTGTTTGTGGTAAAAAAATATAGCCTATATGTATTTACACTTTGATTTGAAATGTAACCTGGGAGAAAACGTTTGATCTCCATATCAAACATGCGCTTTAGTTTTAAGTCTAAGTAGACACTGCCATCTTCTGGTTCAAACTAGGTGGCTGTTTAAATGTTGCTGGGTTCCAGACTCTGAATCCCTAGCCACGCCCACTTTTAGATTTTCGTTGTTTTGAATAACGATGTGAAGCGGAATGTAGTTTAGATGGGTGTTGACGGAAGATGTAGTATGGAAAGCCATTTTTGTCAATATTAAATAAATAAATAAATATGGCTAATAAGTCCTGAAATAAATAAATGACACAATAAATATATACATATTTAAATATAAACATATAAACCTAGTCCAATAAAATAAATAAATAGTTTTTTATTTCATAATGGTGTTTTTCAAAGGAAACCTTTTATTTATTTCAGGGGACCTTTATTTCATAATTTCACATTTATTTATTTCAAGGCACTCTTATTTCATAATGCCACATTTCATAATATCCATTTGTTATATTCAATTGAATGGGGCGTGGTTATCTCACAGATTCAAACACACAGCACCCGTAGGTTTGACCATTGAAACACTCGGGCCGGGCGGATAAATGATCTTGAAAATATAGACATAGATTTCGAAGTTTTAAATAGTTTGAGAGCGATTGAACTCCGTGTTCGTGTGGAAGATGTCATAAGCTTATGAAGATATGCTCGCTAACTATGTGTTATCTGGTCTATCAACCCGAGAAATCGCGGATCTGTTTGATGTGTC
>JACXGM010040027.1:0-10431 GCA_016801145.1 Umbra pygmaea
AGGATTCTAAGCAGAACCAGGAAATATGAGCATATCACACCAGTCCTCAAGTCTCTACACTGGCTCCCAGTCACATTTAGGATAGACTTTAAAGTATTATTACTGGTATATAAATCACTCAATGGCCTAGGACCTAAATACATTGCAGATATGCTCATTGAATATAAACCCAACAGACCACTCAGATCATCAGGATTATTACATCAGCTAGAGATTTTTTTTTTAAATTTTTATTTAACCTTTATTTAACCAGGTGGGCATGGTGAGAACAATTTCTCATTTAAAACGGCGACCTGGCCAAGATAAAGCAAAAAGGTGCAAGTACAGACAGAGTTACACATAAATACAAATACACAAGAATTACACAAAGGGTACAGTTACCAAGGATTCAGACAAAACGCAGAGAATCTGCTTTTAGCTACTATGCCAGCCGCAGCTGGAACCAGCTCCCAGAGAAAATCAGATGTGCTCCAACAGTAGTCACCTTTAAATCCAGACTCAAAACACATCTGTTTAGCTACGCTTTTACTGAATGAACTCTGTGCTAAGTCCGAACTGATTGCACTATATTTTATATGTTCGTTCAATCTCTTTATTTCTTAAACTGTACTATTTTTCTACTGTTTTTCACTTTTATTTTAAATGCTTTAATTTTATCTGTTTTAAAATGTTTGTTTTTTCCTGTTTATGTAAAGCACATTGAATTGCCATTGTGTATGAAATGTGCTATATAAATAAACTTGCCTTGCCTTGCCTTGCTTTTGCTTGGTGTCATTTTTAATTCCTGTCTCTCTTGACTAAACTTAAACTGTAAAAAAAACAGAAATGTTTAGATCCAAGTCATTTATTACTTATTTACAATAAACATTACATCACAATCCAAAACACAATGCAGCATTATTTCACTGATGAGAATGTTATTTATTTCCTACAAAGTAACTTGGAAAAAGACAAAGTAAGTCTGTGCTCTAGAAACAGTCCTCTGAAGGAAACAAATATATAAATAAAATATATATCTATTTTATTTATTTGTTTCCTTTAGAGGACTGTTTCTAGAGCACAGACTTTCTTTACCTTTTCTATACATGATCTACATTTTTCCTCTCTGTGTGTGTCTCCTACTCTCGTAGGAGAGCCGCACAGACACGAAAAAAGGACAAAGTCCAAAAGTAGAGGCATTAGCTATTTGGAGATCATCAAATCACAGGTGTCAAACCGGTTCCACGGAGGGCCGAGTGTATGCTGGTTTTTGGTCTTTCCTTTCAATTAGAGCCCAATTAAGACATAGACTGCCAGGTGAGGCGAGATCCTAACCAATTAGTGACATTCAATCATTCAGGTACAAGGTAAAAGCGAAAACCTGCAGACACTAGACCCTTTGTGGATCTGGTTTGACACCCCTGATAATGCATCTACTTTTGGACTTTGTCCTTTTTTAGTCTGTGTGCCGGTCTCCTACTCTTCTACACAGTAACTTTAAATACATTTACAATGCAATTAAGTGATTAATTGGCCAAGAAATCATTGAGGTAGAAATAAAAAAAGAAATAGTCAACTTTTTCTTTAATGGTTTGTATGACTTCCATGTGTCACAGGAAATTCTGTGAATGAACATGTCATCGTATGTGTAAATGACAAAGTCACACCAGTCACACCCAGAAATCAACATTTGTCCCTGGACCTGCCAATAATAAGGATGGGATCGCCTCAGTGAATGTGTACCCTCCTTTATCATAACGTAAGGGCAGTCTACATAGAAATTAATGTAACTATCTAACAGGCCAAACACTGGCTGCCCCTCAGGATCATACACAATCCCATCAGGTGTTGACCACATCCATGGTGCCTCAGGGTGGATCAGAAACCCCCATGGGTAGTGGTTGACCTCCCTTACCTTGCAGTACTCCTCTACTGCTATAGGCTCCAAGGCAAGACCCCGCCCCATGTCACCAGTCTGATGGCAAGATCCCAGAAGCTTTTTTGCAAGATTTTCAGCAGAGCTTTCACCCCTGGTGTGGCAAACCTCTCTGAATTTGGTAGAGGTGATGCGGCACCTCCTTAGTTGGTGCCACTCAATGCAGGTAGTGTTTTCAATTTTGTGTGCTGTCTCCAATGATGTCGCAAGGGAAGCCAGATGATGGTGCTGATGTTCAGAAAAGACAAATGTACAGGTAGAGGGTCCCAGTCTGTAATACGAGAGGGGTAGCTGTGGGGGAGAAGGGGCATCTGTGTGTGGACGGGTACTGGGGACTCTCCTTACTGGTAGCTGATAGGAAAAAACACTTCCCACCTGTACCGGACCGAACATGGACTCAACCAGAGGTACATCACTGGAGATGTACATCACTGGAGAGCCATTGTTGTGATCATGGGAGCTTCGTCTGCACCAAGTCTATGGTACGCCTCCTGAACTTTCAGACTGGAGATGTCTGGCAGAGGGCAGCTAACTCCTTTATACAAGTTGCTTCTGTTGAAAGAAAACAAAAACAAATGTGTTGTAACTAACAAGTACATGTGCAAAGGCATGTGCATAGTGAATGTACTGAATGTAACTAAATGAGTTTTGTGCATGTGACAGTGTGTGCGCGCATTGGTGGGTTGCTTGTATGAAGCAGGGAGTGTGTGTGCGTACATCTATGGAAGTACGGTAAGTGAGAGAGTGTGGGGGTACATATGCATGTGTAGTTGTGTGCACATAAAGTGCTACAACAGTGTATTTCCAAACATAGCAGCTGAATGCTGGGGGAACTGATGTAAGCCTCAGCTGGGAGTCTGGTACAGTAGAGCTGCCACATGACTGCACAAGGCTGTACCTGCCACACAGGTACACTGGCATCTTTGGCTTTGAATCCCTTAGCACAATCTGTTACAACACCAAATATGTGGGAGCCATTAATTTTACATTCTTTCTGGCACACCCTGTATTCATATTTCACAATATATCTCAGGTACCATATGATTCATATAGCACAATGATGGTGTTTTCTGTATCTAATTCACATCAGTGATTTGACTTACAGAAACGTGATTTTGAAAGACAGGAACCTGTTTCTTTTGAACCTGAACTGAACCTGCAGGATGACCCTCCCCTACACTCAGACAGTGAGGCTTCTGGCTTTTCCTCATAGATCTGAAGCACTCAGACCTAACCGTGACCTCTCCTGACTCATTGTTTGAAACTGTGATTAACAGAGGTTAGGGTATTGCAGTTCAGTAACACAAAATATTCATGACTTTAACCTATTACTCTGCTAACGTTATTAACATTGCTTCCTCACTGTGCTAACTTTGGCTAGTAAAGAGCCAAGGAGCTAGCATAAATCATTGTATCAACTCAAAACAGAGGCTTGTTAACTTACCTTCGTAGTTGTATATATAGGTGGACACATGCAATTTAAAACCTTTGTCCTTTTTTGACGTTAATGGCTTCGATGTGGCCTGGATGATCCGATGTACATCATTTACCGTTATCCTCGGCAGGTCCTGCAGCGAACTCGTAAAAAACGCCATAGCTAATGTTTACGTGTGCCGGAAGTATTGTAGGCGGCTAAAGAGTCCGGAAGCATCAGAACAGAAGTCTGTGGCATATAGCCTATTGGATGATAGTGACATTTAGTGGACAAATAAATGAATTGCTTTTCAAAATTAAAACAGTTAGGCTATTATAAAAAAGTTGCATTGTTTGCCTGATAGAATGTAATCACGTAATCCTGAACAATGTAACTGTAATCTGATTACACATTTTTTTATTGTAATCTGGGCTGATTATAGTTACTTGATTTTTGTAATCTGATTACGTAATCCATTACTTCCCAACCCTGGCTATCAATTCTCTGATTTGTCATCCAAAGGGTCCCAGCAATGAAATGGAGCATTGTTTTCATTGGTAAAATCCATTTGTTATGTGAAACCAATCAAAAACTCAATCCAACTAAAATACTCAATCCAAGCAAACCTTTGTATACAAACAGTCAACTAACTTTTTCTTGACTTTCAGCATTTGAATTATATCCGATTCTGAATCTCCAGGCTACTTAGATGTTCGCAGACAGCTGATTCTTCATTCTAACCTCCGGGAAGGCAGAAATACATGACCATAAATCTGTGTATACAGTGTATACAAATTATTATAAATTTATTATAAATAAATATATTATATAAAGCACATTTAAACACAGTTCGCACTGACCAAAGTGCTGTACATAGCCCATTCGCCACAAAATAATTAAATAACTACACTGAAAGATCAGTGATTTAAGATAGGATGACATCAAAAGACAGGACACATAATTACAGACATGACAGGGTAAGACAGTTAACACACAGGGAATGCCAATGTAAATAGGTGAGTTTTTAACCTGGTTTTGAATATTGTGATTGAAGGGGCAATTCTGATGTCAGGTGATAGTTGGTTCAACAGCTGAGGGCCAGCAACAGAAAAGGCTCTATCACCTTTTTGCTTAAGCCAGGACCGTGGGACATGGAGGAGGCCTTGGCTGGAGGATCTGAGGGACCTGGGGGCTACATGGGGGTGAATGATACCAGCTACCTAGCTGGGGGCCAGAGCGTGAAGAGCAGCAATATTTTAAATTGTATCCTAGACTGGACTGGAAGCCAGTGCAACGAGGCTAGGACAGGTGTAATGTGTCCATGCTTTTTTGTGTTCGTGAGCAGTCTAACTGCTGCAATTTGGACCATCTGAAGCCGTGCCACCAAAGTCAGATGGAGACCGAAGTAGGGGGAATTACAATAGTCTAAGCGGGAGGTTAAGGCATGGATGACTTTTTCCAGATCATTGTAAGACAGAACAGACTTGAATTTAGAAATTATTCTTACTTGATAAAAACTGGTCTTTACAACAGATGATATTTGTTTGTCCAGGTTGAGATGGGAGTCTAAAATAACACCCAAGATACGTTCATGGGATTTAACATAGGGGGCAAGGGGACCAAGGTTAACAGCAATGGAATTTTTTAGTTTTGAAGGGCCATAAGTGAGAGAAAAAAAATCCAGAACATATTTCAAAGAATTTGGCCCCTTTGTGAAAACCCCTTTGACTTAGTACTTTGTGGCAAAACCCTTGTTGGCAATCACAGAGGGCAGACTTGTCTTGTAGTTGCCCACCAGGTTTGCACACATCTCATGAGGGATTTTGTCCCACTCCTCTTTGCAGATCCTCTCCAAGTCATTTAGGTTTAGAGGCTGATGTTTGACAACTTATTATGGTGTGGAGACTGGCTAGGCCACTCCAGGACCTTAAAGTGCTTCTTCTTGAGCCACTCCTTTGTTGGCTTGGTTGTGTGCTTTGGGTCCTTGTCATGCTGGAATACCCATCCATGACCCATTTTCAATGCCCGGGCTGAAGGAAGGAGGTTCTCACACAAGATTTGATGGTACATGGCCCCATCCATCGTCCCTTTGATGCGGCAATGTTGTACTTTCCCCTTAGTAGAAAAACACCCAAAAGCATAATGTTTCCACCTCCGTGTTTGACGGTGGGGATGGTGTTAATGAGGTCATAGACAGCATTCCTTTTCTTCCAAACATGGCAAGTTGAGTTGATGCCAAAGAGCTTGATTTTGATCTCCTCTCCCCATACAGACCATACAGAAATCTAATATATTGCCATATGTTTATATAAGTTATATGTCCTATATTGGCATATATGGTGGAAACATCATCACATATATGTACATATATGTGAACATATACTAAAATTTGCCGTTTTTATATATGTGACATACATTTACACATTTGACATCCATATCTGCATTTACCGATGGTTTACAGAGGGTATAAGTGATGTAATGTACAGTATAATATCTGTGAACTTAAATATGAGATTATGTAAATAAAGAATATAGGAATACTGCTACATTTATTCTTGCCTTATGTCAGTTAACGGTTTGTCTACAAATTTAAACAAAAATGAATGCTTATGTGCGAGATATTGATGTTATATACTGTAATGAATATGTGATGATAAGTAGGGGTAAGACATGTATGTCAATGAAATTTTTGGTGAAATCTTTTTTAAATGTATCAAATACGGAAATCTAATAGATGGCCATATGTGTATGTATACTTAAATGTCAGATATTGGCATATATGGTGAAAACATCATTACATATTTTTATATATGTGACATATATTTCCTAATTTTGTAATATATATTTTGTAATTATAATATATGGTAATATATTTTCAAATATATGTTAAGAACTTTCATATGTATGGCAATATATGGTCATATATTAGATTTCTGTATGGCTCACCACAACACTTTCATCCAGTGCTCCTCTGTATCATTCAGATGTTCTTTGGCAAACTTCAGACGGGCCTGTACATCTTATTTCTTGAGCAGGGGGACCCTTGTGGGCGCTGCAGGATTTCAGTCCTTCACGGCGTAGTGTGTTATCAATTGTTTTCTTAGTGACTAAGGTCCCAGCTGCCTTGAGATCATTGACAAGATCCCCCCGTGTAGTTCTGGGCTGGTTCCTCACCGTTCTCATGATCATTACAACTCCACAAGGTGAGATCTTGCATGGAGCCCCAGACCGAGGGAGTACACGGAAATACACTATTCAAATAAACCTACCATTAGAATTACAGACGGATTATTTATTTGTCAGTGAACAAACATAAAAATTAGTAGGAGATCAAAAAAAGGTTTTCCCTTACTGTACACACATTCGGGAAGCGCTGATTTGCCAGAGCAGTACTCACTTGACTGACAGTAAATCCATCAAATCATGACTTAAACTCTCTGAATTCAACCAGAAAGCCAATGAGCTGGGCTGTTCAGTCATTTTAAGTTGGTCCTTCTGAGCAACATGTAACAAAAACTACAAGCATGCGTAACCAGAGTCTTGTATTCTGTTTGATATGTAGTGCGCATCAGGTGTGTTTTGTCAAAATAAAAATGTGTTTTGTAACAATATCATGTTTTTATAGTTACTTATATGAAACATTTTTATTTGGACACTGAGGTACATTTTGGCACAATCGTGAGGCGACACTTGGGGTCCTCATACAAAACAGTCTATATGTCATATAAATAATTTGAATTAATTATTTCCATGTGCTTATATAGTTTCCCCCAGGATATTGAAATCAAATGGACCGTGAAGCATCTTATATCGTTGTTAATGTATTTGCTGTGTATGAGGATTATTTGAGAGGTAAACTGGGCCCAGTCGTACTTCTCCATAAAAGGGGGACACAAACAATACTCTGAAAACTATACACCTATATGTTTGTTATCAGAAATCAGAAACAGGTTTATTGCATTTTCATACAAGGAATTTACTTTGGCCTGGTGACGCATACCAATAAACATTGTGTAAGTACAAAAAAAGGCATACTCCTCTGTGAATTTTAGTGAAATGGATTACCTTTACGACTGACCCCAGACAAGAATGCTGTGAAACAGGCAGATCAGGCTGTGGACCAAGCAGTGCAAAATATTGAGGAAGTGGAGAACAATGGTGATGAAGCTGTAAATCTAGATTTCTATACTGATATTGAAGTTGATAACTTTTACATGGCAAATGACCCTGATGAAAATCTTATCTGTGATTTAGCTGAAGACACTAAGAGGAAACTACAGATGTTGTCGAAGTTGTGGAAAAGGAAAGAAAACAAACAAGCAAAGAAAAAAAAAAAACAAATGGCTGCCAGGTGGCACTAGGGTGCACATTCGTCCAAAGCATTTCCCTTAAGATAATCTCTAGTATCTTTTTATCATTAAAACAGCTATGTTTTATTATTTGTAGCACTTTAGTCATTAAACTATTGTTCTACAATATAATTGTCTCATCTAAACTGCCTATTGTGTATTTAAACTAAATTTTCATGTACAAAATCCTACATAGTCTAAACAGTTAAACTCAACTCCTCTGAAAATATGAACAGTTCACACCGACTTGATGGTGTTATGGAAACGACTAAGGTCCTTCAACCGGCAGAAAGGGTTCGATTCCAGCATGTGACGAAAGTATTTTTATAGTGTTTCAGTATATTAATCATACACTGTTCGTTAATGTATTCAATTTTATTAGAGATCGCTGTTGTTCATTTTGTTCACCTAAAAGTAGTAATGGGTACATCTATTAATCATACACTGTTTGTTACTGGTTTCATAAACTACTGTAGTAATGGGCACATCATAAACTAGTAATGGGTACACTACATCTATATCTGATAGTAATCATTTTATTTCAACAGGAATCTTGGCCAGATCGACTTTGATAACTATCATGAATTTTAGGCGTTGGTTTTGTGTAGGGTAATCTTATCTTATCTGTTTTTAAAATATAAAAAATAAGTTAAAAACATCACCAGGGGCCTCATGTATAAACGTTGCATACGCACGAAAAGGTTGCGTACGCTGGTCTCCACGCACATGGTGTGATGTATAAAAATTAACTTGACGTGAGAATGTGCGGGCCGTACGCAAAGTCTTGTCTGGCTCTGTAACGTGACAAATTCTAACTGAAATGTGCCAACTCACCAAACATTACAAAATAAAATGTCCACTACAGTTATTGTCATACGTCTATGACGTTGACTATTCTAAAAACATAACTAAATCTGCAAATAAAAGTTTGATCATTGATGTGGATGACTGACATCAAAATGCCAAAACCTAAATGGGACATATGATTACCTTAATCTGCCACCACTCAATAACATTTGTTAAAATTGAGGGTGTCAAACGAATGACAAAATCATTCAGGAAATGCATGTTACCCTCTGTACTATATGGTTAACATTCCACACAGCACCGATTATTTACCACAGATTAAATATATACTCGCTGTGCAGCTACAAGATTTCCATGGGAAAATGCAATTCTCTCTGTGAGCCTGACTTTGGCATATCCATGACTCACAGGAGGCATGACACCCGGATCCACCTCCAGTAACAGTTGTGCAAAATCACTCACTGTTGATGCTCAATTAATTCTGTGGATTATGTGTAAATAAGTGAGCAAGGTGTGGGAAATTAGGTGTAGCCTATAAAAGGATGTGTAAAACATGCTCCTATACTTGATGCGCAATGGCTGCTCTAGCACTGCTATGCATGCTACCGCGATGATGACTGGCTTATTAGTCGATTCAGGTTGCCAAGGGTTACTTCGTTGAAACTCTGTGCTGAGCTTGGGCCGGCTTTAGAACGTGAGACAGGAAGGAACCACACATTACCTGTCCCTTTGCAAGTTCTCACCACGCTGGGCTTTTTCGCAACCGGCACTTTTCAGAGAGAGCTGGCTGACCGGTCAGACATTTCCCAAACATCTCTGAGCCGCGCCATGGCAGCTGTATGGAACAGTCTCATCCGTATGTCACCCAGGTACATAACATTTCCCTTCACTGTTGGTGAGCAGGCCAACATTAAATTGCAATTCGCAGCGATGAGCCGATTTCCAAATGTAATCAGAGCCATCGACTGCACTCACATTGCTATAAGGGCACCATAATGAATTTGCTTATGTGAACAGAAAACACTTCCACTCTATTAATGTGCAAGTGATCTGTGATGCGCAAATGTGTTTGACAAATGTTGTCGCAAGCAGGGGCTGTGCAGGATGGCTGGCTTATTGGTAATAAATGTCATTTTTGATCATTAGGCTATACAGTAAAATAAGACAATGATCTTGTATTATCTGAGTATGTGGTTGTTACGTCCCCTGGTCCAGTGTTGGTGTATTTGTGCGGTGTTCTGTTCTGTGTATTTGTTCTGTTCTGTTTGTATGTTTCCCCACAGGTGGTGCAGATCCAGTCATCAGTCCCTCCATTCATCACTTATCACTGACTCCTCCCCTCCGTTATCCCATACACCTGGTTTCAGCAATCAACATCAATCCCATCATGTCCTTAATATGCTGGATCTCTAGATTGTAGCCCTGCACAATCAATGCCCACCTCATAAGGCGCCGGCTGTGGTTGTACAACATGTGAACAAAGAATGGTGGGTTATGGTCTGTCATGACTAATACATGTAATGCACTTGAACCAATATACACCTAATTCAAAAAAGTTCTGGGATACAGTAAAGTCTATGGAGAATAAGAACACCTCCGCACAGCTGCCCACAGCCCTAAGACTAGATAATACTGTCACCACTGATAAGTCCTCCATAGTTGAGAACTTCAATATGCATTTTGCCATGGCAGGTCGTGCTTTCCATCTGGCAAATCCCACCCTAACTAATAGCTCTCCACCCTCTGCAGCCTCCACCCATAGACGCCCACGTTTCTCCTTTACCCATGTCCAGACAGCTGATGTTCTCAGGGAGCTGCAAAATCTTGACCCCTTCAAATCGGCTGGACTAGACAATCTGGACCCCTCCTTCCTAAAACTGTCTGCGGTAATTATCACTACTCCCATCACCAGCCTTTTCAACCTCTCCTTTGATTCGTCAGAGATC
>JACXGM010040028.1:0-10431 GCA_016801145.1 Umbra pygmaea
CATTTGCTACAGCGCCTCACGGGTTTCACAAAATATCAATCATGCCAGAAAAAAACCGCGGAGTCTGGGGCAACTCAAAGACTAGCAAAGATATTAACTGTTCATACTTTGGTGACGGGAGCTGTTATTTGGCGTTGGAGGTTTGTCGCTGACCATAAAAAATGTATCTGGGACAGCTATATCATCAATAAACTCCAATTTTACATGGCTTAAATGTTAAATAGAGGAGCTGTTTTGTTAGCATAATCAGGAACCGCATTTTGCCGTGTAACATTTTACTGCGGTCTCAGCTGTAATATGAGTCCTATAAGTTGTCTATAGTTTGTTTTACGTTACATTTCAATAGCGATTAATCGATGGTTGATCGTTAACGTTATCAATGCTCGATTAAGGGAAGTTCCTACATTTAGCAACCCTAATTTGAATATAAAATATTACAAAAATATATACATATAATGGGTGTGCCGAACCATAATGCAGATCCCAAAACATATTTGCTCTGAATTTGTTAGTTGGATATCATTCACATTCTATGTAGCCTATAAAATTTTGAAAATATAACAGCATAAATATGCCATGTTGTAATTTAGGCTATTGTTTCCGACACTGGAACACATTTTAAAATGAATAAAACGGCACTTTCTGATTGCGCCGTTAGTTGAAATCGTATTTAAAGTATTAGCTGGTTTATCTCCGAATGAAGTAAATGTGGTAGATTTTCATTATATAGACTTAAGAATTGTCATTCTATAATAGCAATATAATACCATCAAAAACAACAATCTCCATGTGTTTTGAGATAGGCCTATAAAAACACAATAGAGGTGATGCTCTTGATCGCTGGATGCAGTGATGGCTTGGCTGGAGGCTGTGGATGAGAGAGCGGTTTTTAATGAGATTACTTCATATGCTTATGACGCTGATGGGCGTCAGCAGTTGGCGGTTATCGGTAGTTTGGAAGGCCTGGCGGTTCTAGTGTTAACACTTTAACTGGTGAGAATACGTTGGACTTGAGAGTCTACTAACATCAAATAGAGTCCAGATTCAGAATTGATTCCAGAAATCCTGGAGTCGATCACTCCTAGTCTGAATGTTAGCCTATCACATATCCATTATTTTTAACTCCAGAACAACAGCCTACTTTGGTGCAGTGCAAATGTTAATAACTCTAAACAGAGAACGCACAAGATGGTAGCTAACATTCGGACACAGGTTTGTGTTTGATCAACTCAGGTATTCTATATAGTCTATTTTTTCAGATTGGGTTTCATTGTTCATCCTGTTATGGTGTCCTGCAGGCGTGTATGCTTCACTCTCCCGTGTGGCACCACATTAATTTTGCTATGAGTATTCATCCTGAGGTTTAAATCTATGTAAACTCAACAATTGCTGATCCGCATCATACTACGTTAATGTACTAGTGAATATGAATTCTGAGAAGTTTTAACTCTATGTAAACTCAGCTATTGATCCCATGTTGTACTCCATTATGTACAGTGAGTGATTATCGCCTTGTAGGCATAAAGGTTTGTTTAATTGTGTTGTTAAATAGCAGATGATGGCTTAGTTGTATGTTTCTTTTCACGTCCTCTGAATGAAGTATAGACCACCATCTCCTGCATTGGTCTCCAACTTCACAAACACTGTCACAGAATGAAGCACCATAGGAAACGAAGATCGCAGGAAAAGCTGCTCTCCTGCTGACAGCAAACAGTGGGAGGCTATCGCAACTGGGCACAGAGATGGAGGAAGAGGACTTCAATCGTCTCCCTGCCTACTTCAGGTACCCTTCCTCAATGTGGCCATGGGGGAGTTACACTGCTATCAGGGGCATTTCTAGCCATAGGCATCCTAGGCGGTCGCCTAGGGCACCATCTGCTTGGGGACGCCGATAGGGCGCCCCCTCTCCCCCTACCCACCCTTAAAAAATATATATAATTGATATGGGGGCAATCAATATTTATGTATTTTTATTTTAATTATTATAAAATAAAACTCCAGATTAATTTACTTGTTATGAAAGACATGATATTGACGACTCGAGACGGTGTTGGCACAGGACAGGTTTGGAAAATATCTCCCTAATTCCAAATTCAAATATTGTCATTTAGAGCATTTTTTTACAGACATTGTCAATATAACAATAAAGATGCAGTTTTATCTGAACTCAAATAATGCACAGAAAATAAACAACACAATACTACATTTTACTCAATTTAGGAAGAGTACAGAAATCAATATTTGGTGGAATAATAATTGTATAATAATAATAATTGCCTTTCATACATCTTAGCATGCTCTCCAACAGTCTTTTACATTGATGTTGGGTGACTTTATGCCACTCCTGATGCAAAACCTTGCTTTGTTGGATGGCTTGTGACCATCCATCTTCCTCTTGAACACATTCCAGAGGTATTCACGGCAGTAAATTTAAGAAAAATTAGCTTTGGTCTCTTAAATTATCCAGAGCTATATGTAAATCATAGGAATGTGCAAATATGGAAAGCATCTGTATCAGTTGGCTGGGCCCTGGAGTCATACAGCACCTAATCACCAAGTCACAAGCACTATTGCAGTTTTAGAACATCAGGAATTATTTAGCAATTTGCATTTAGTGTCGTTGCAAATCATTGATCTGAACAGGCTTTAGATGAATAGAATGAATGAATAGAATAGATGAAAGAATATTTAATTGCAATTCAGTAAATATTGTGTTTATAACTTGTAGCTTGTATTTGTATTATAATATAAACTTGTATTTATTTTTTTATTTCATACCCACACTCAATATGTTGAGTCTCTTTCATTGTTTACATTCTTCGCACACCTGCTAATTCACTTATATGCACATATTTATTTTGTGTTTATAATAGTAAACATAAAAAGTGTTATTTTCTCTGGCACTGGCTTTTTTTGGGGTGGGTGGGAGGTGCCATTTTGAGATCTCGCCTAGGGGGCCAGAAACGCCCTAGGCGAGATCTCTACTACTATAATACCATCTGCTCTGGAAATGCCCTATATCCGGATGAGGACCTGGAGATGTTCTTCTCCGATGAGGAGGACACAGATGCGTCTGAATACAGAGACTGAGAAGAGCCCAAAGAGAGCTTCTACAAGCTCACAGTTTACAGGCCCGTCTGTGCCTGGCTGGCTTTGCAGCCCCACACCGATGGAGTTGGAGGACCTGAAGGAATTTTTCAGGGTTGCTATGGGGGTAGTGGTATATCTATAACACCTGCCCAGGCTACTCCTCCTCCTATGGCCACATAACCCAGCATTAAAGGTTTTGGGTTGGGTTTAACATCCATCACCAGCTGGAGAGCACCTTACTCCATGGTGGGGAGGCTGGGGGAGCTGCCAATGACACATCTATTGGAGTCTGCCACACCTCCATTTTAGCAAAAGGAGGCACTACAATAGGCTTTACTGTCACCCGTGCTGTTATGCATGTATAGCCGGTGACAGCTTAGTTGTTTGTTTCTTTTTTTAGTGTTCTCAATAAAGTATAGAATGCCATCTCCCGCATTGGTCTCCAAATTCACAAACACTGTTACTCAATTCTACTCCTGGGTCTGACTCCCACATCTGCTGACATCATTGCAAATATTATGGACAAAATAAATTACTGAGAACCTTGCCTATTAGATCAGATATTTTGCCAGTAATTGAGCAAAATATCTCAATTCAGTAGCCTGTCATTTATGTAATTTCTGTTCTAACAGAAATGTTTCAGTTAATGTCATGTAGCCTTGCATGGCATAGCATTACAAAAAATGAATTTACAAATGACAACATTTTCACTGTATCATACTTTTTACTATAGAGCTAGTGTTGACATTCCACTGAGCAGTTAAGACAGAAAACCAGGTCAGATGAGTGCCTAAATAATTAGTACCCTTTTTTAGTCAATTAAATGCAAATTATGTATGCCCACCCTGACCCTAAAAGTAGGGCTGCCCCACCTGCCAAATCCCAACAATGACTAGTGTTACGATCTATTCTTCTGCAAGTGAAGTTTTTCAGGCACAAAAGATAAATAAAACACAAATGTAGTGGTTGTATGCGTTCCTCCCTCGTGGTACTGTCACATTTCATGTGAAAGCCAAAATAGCCTTTCTTACCTACTGTTGGCATATCACTGAGCGTTTCTGCACAGAAACATGTGTTATGAATTCAGAACAAATACTTACAATAACAAATGTGATTTCTTTTGTAATTTTGGTAATTTTGGTAAAGAATACAGCAGCATGTGACAAGTCTCCACAGATCAAACTTTTTTTAATAAAATTAAAAGATGCCCAGCATCTGATGAAGGCTATGTTTTGCCGATTTCAGGAAACCATTGAATGCAAAGTATAATGGAACAGTTCTATACTTGTCTACTTTATTGTCCAAATACTTTTTTAAACCATAAAATGGAGGTACAATATAAAACATGCTGTCATTTCCAAGTGATAATATGTTTAAGATAATACAGGACAAAGGCCATACTTCACCAATTACCATAACTTTATTGTTAATGTATTTGCATGTCTGCATGTAAACAATGTATAGTTTCTCTCCTTAATCCTAATATATTTAAATGCATAGAGCTAGCTTCACTGGCAATTTTGCAGGTACAGTAGCCCCACTTTGTTATTAAGGAAGTGAAAATCAAAACTAATGTTGGAAGTTTAACAGGAACTGCTCCCTGGCCATTCAGATCAACCTTTCATTTTAACAGGAACTTGATCCTTCAGTGAGCCAGTCTGGCCAGGGCTCAAAAATAATCTAATTGAATTAGACTGCCACAATTCTTTGACTAATTTGATTCAATCTGAAAGATCAACATAAGCTATTGTAATGGCACCTTAAATAAGTTCACTAAAAGCACTTCACTATACTCACTATGTGAACACTGTAGCACATCTGATGACTAACCTAAGGGATACAATACATCATTGATAACTTGAGTGAAACACCTAATGTGTCTATTCTGTTATACACAATGGAGATTTTTTTTGATAAAAGTCCTTAGCTCTACAATATACCAATAGGCCTATAAAAAACATACTTTATCTAAGGCGGTAAATTGCTGGACTTCCTTCAACACAGGAAACACAAAACTTAATTAATGGACACGTTAAATGAAGCAAACTCCAACACAACAGTGGCTGTTATCTGCTAGATCAACATTAGGATTAATTAACTCTGCAGGCTTTGAAGCTTCACAGCTTTGATTTACAGTGCAGAAAACCTAGTTTTACTTAAGGGCAAATATTCCCAAAGGATATAAATCAATCATTGCAGAAATTAAAGCAAATATATAGCAAACACAATATGGTAAAAAAAATAATTAAGCACAACAAAACATTCTGAAATCCCTGTCCATTTCTCTTCTGAGTTGTTAGGGAAATCTATATTTTAAATGTATATAGCAATTAGAACCCTGAAAACTTTGTCATGGTAGAATTTCTTCCAAAATGATGATATGAAAATGATACTCGCATGACAAAACTGCCTTTATCGAAATCTTTTTTTATTCAGCTTATGAACATCCCAATAGGGTTCTAAGAGAACCTAGGAAAGTTGTGAGCCACACTATTCCTTGATAGTTGTGGTCAATGTCGGCAAGGTCCACTGACTGATATATAGCGCTCCAAACAAATCACATTTTCTCATTTCAGAGTGGAGGAACCACTTTGCTAACACCTTTAAGTGATCATCTTTCCTCTTTACATAATTTCCTTCCACCCATGTCCAAATAACCATGTAATAATCTTATTATATTGCCCAAATTGGTTTACTGGACATATGCCTTTTAGAAACCCATAAAATGGGAAGGTAATTTTGGTAGAAAATGAGATAATCTTGAATATATATATATATATATATATATATATATATATATATATATATAGCCTATAGTTATTTCACAGAATAAAAACCTGATTCAGCATGAAATTAATTTCATTTAGCTGTAGTTTGGCTGTGGAGCTTGGAGCAGAAATGTTTAAATGTTTATTTAAGAATAATCCCCCACTCCCAAATTCCTTTATGTATATTACTGTAGGGCACATTGTGTTCAGCCAATAGAAGGTCCTCATATGTACAGTAATTTATAGTTATTAGTTATACCCATTAAGGTACATTATGTAACCATGATCCACACATCATCAAGTTCTTTTTGGAGGAACATGTCTAGTACTGGACTTAGAAGCAATGTCAATGTATAGGTGTAATCTTTGTCCACAAAATCACACCTAGGATTTGTAAACTAGCTGTATATGCCTTAAAGGAAAATCTGGTCATGGTAGTTAAACATAATGCTATTTTTTAAGTTTAAAATTTAGCATTTGTTTAATTCAAAATTAGTCATATTTTGGGCTCAAATTAAGGTGCAGACATATACAACAAAACTTTTAAAAAGTAATAACTTGTTTTAGCAAAATGTGTTTCAAATGTTTTGGCATCACTAAATAAAACAAAATGTCATCTATAATCTATAATTGTTAGTTGATCTTATCTGTTCTTGTGTTCATGGTATATATTAAATATTAGGTTGCACACGAAAAATCCCTTAGAAGATTATATTTACCCAGAAAATTTGCAAATGTAATTTTTACTTTGGTCTATATTCCATCAAAGTTGGTAAACAGAAATCAGCATTCCACAAGGCAGTGAATCCAGCTGGAATCTACATTTGCTGTGTGGGCTGCAATTGTGTGAGGGTGACTTTATGTCATTATTTACAGCAATATAAATGACGGACATCAGAAATCATATTGTAGCTAGATGGTGGTCCTATCCTCAAGGCAGGGCCTCACACTATAGTTTTGAGTCACTGGCTACTTCCTGGTAAAATAGTTTCCCCACATATAACACCATAAAACAGAAATAATTAAACAGGACAAAATATAATATTTCAAAAATGTACATGTAATAGTACCGGTACATGTATACAAGTCAGATGTTATTTTGGATTATTTATCAAAGGTAATACAGATGGGCTAAAAGTTTTTGCTGCTCCTTTAAGGGTAGATAGGCAATATGGTAACAAAACAGCAGTAATCACTGTGTCTATGAAAATACCCTACTAAACCATTTTAAAGTAGATTTTTAAAAGAAGTTTTTCTAGATAGTATTTAACATGTCATCAACGAGATGGAAGCCTACCCCTCCATAGCTATCTGGTTTTAAAAACTAAATAAAACACCTTTGAAAAGAAAAGTACATTTACCTCGTAAAATGAGGTCAGATGGGAGAACATTTTATAAGAGTACAAATCTATATATGTCAGGAGTCAAAATTCTCAGCATCAGCTGGTGGCAACTATAGTCTGTTAAAATAAATATTTCAGAAACAATTGTAGGGTAATATGCCACTGGGTTGTCTGTGGTGATTTGTAAATGAAATGATTCTTCAGCATACCATCCATCTATTTTGGGATATTTCCATGCTGCGATATGTTTATTTATTTAGCTGTCATCATGTTGTTCCCTCGAGCCCTACTTGAAGTCACACAGTAAACAGGTCTGTCCAACAACAGTTGGTGGCCTGATTATTATCTTGGCAGCCATAAGGTTTTAAGATAATGAGAATTAGGATGACGTTAATCCTCTATCTCTCTCTCTTATCACCAGCCCCTTTAGCAAGTTCTTAGCTCTGAACCGTTCCTACAGCATCCATATAGTTTTAGGCCTGTAAATCTTTCCTAACCATAGCATTGCACTAAAAATGTAGACATATTCTCAAATTTATTTTAGTGAGAAATGGAAAGCTTTACCACGTCCTACATATTATGATGGCAGGTTTATAGTAAAGGCCAGTGTTCTACTAAGATCACAACCTGTAAATCTTTGGGAAATACCCTATATTACCTCCTGTTGTGATAGTACCATATCTTGCAGTATGTTATCATGATTATACAGGGCGTGAGTTCAAGGTCTATAAGTGGGTCATGTGCTCACTTATGGAGAAACAAGAAGAGTTCCTCCTCCCTACCTTCAGGCAATGCTCAAACCCTACATACATACACGGGCTCTCCATTCTGCCACCGCTGGGCTCCTGGCCGTCCCATGCCTTCCGGAAGTCAGCTCCCAATCAAAACTCAGTCAAAAACTCTTCTTAGTCCTGGTCCTCAATGATGGAAACAGCTTCCACTTGAGGCTAGAACAGCCGTCTCAACCCATCTACAGGAAACATCTGAAAACCTTCCTCTTCAATGAGTACTTACTGTAACTTAGATGTATTCCACCTCTGTTGTCTTTAAAATGTTTTACTGTATGTTTGCCTGTATGATCTTTTCTAGCACTGTTTTTGCCTATTCACTGTTTCATATGTTGAATGCTATTAGTAATACGTTGTGGTTGATGTGTAGTTCACCATGTTTCTCCTAAATTAAAAAGAAATGCTCTGGATAAGAGTGTCTGCCAAATTATTAAAAATGTAAATGAGTTGTGCTTTTAAGATTTGGAATTAGTGAAACTTGGTGAACAAACTGAAAATTGGATCATCGTAATTAGTTTCTAAATTATGGTGGCATTTGGGCAAAGTTTCAACTGTAAGGATATTGGACATGAACAAAGAGGCTTTTTAAGTAGTTACTGTTAGGTTACAAAAAGGTTATCTGTACTATCTGTAATGTCAAATATAAATCAATAAAGTAGATGCCCAACCCCTTAATCATTTTAGCACATACAGTACAACACAATATGTGATTTTAATGTTAATTAGATAATGAGATGTAAATTCTAGGACATGCACATACACCACATTTAAAATAATTATGCAAATAAACATTAAATATTTTGTTTTTTAATCAAACTCATGGCTGGTATTGTGTCTCCGGGCTCTTTGGATCACTGAAATCAATCTCAGACACCAGGTGAGACCAATAAAAGGAAAACTACTTAAGGATGTTCCACATTATTAAGCAGGCCACAGGTTTCAAGCAATATGGGAAAGATGAATGATCTCTCTGCTGCAGAAAAACATAAAATAGTGCAATGCCTTGGACAAGGTATAAAAGCATATCGGTATAGATATTTCACAAAAACGTAAGCGTGATCATTGTACTGTGAAGAGATTTGTGGCTGATTCAGAGCACAGACGGGTTTGTGCAGATAAATGCATAATAAGGGAAGTTGCTGCCAGACATATTAATCAGATTAGGAGAGCAGCTGCCATTACAAAACAGCAAACAGGTATTTGAAGCTGCTGGAGCCTCTGTAGTCCCGCAAACCTCAAGGTGTAGGATCCTCCAGAGGATGGCAGTTGTGCATAAACCTACTATTTGGCCACCCCTAAAAAATGCTCACAAGCAGAAATGGTTGCAGTGGGCCCAGAAATATATGAAGACTAATTTTCAAACAGTCTTGTTTACTGATGAGTGCCGTGCAACCCTGGATGGTCCAGATGGATGTAGTAGTGGATGGTTGGTGGATGGCCACCATGTCCCAATAAGGCTGCGACGTTAGCAAGAAGGTGGCAGAGTCATGTTTTGGGCCAGAATGAAAGAGTTGGTAGACCCCTTGGTAACTTTAAGGTCCCTGAAGTTGTAAAAATTACCTTGGCAAAGTATACAGAGTTTCTGACTGACCACTTAGAAAAAGAAGAACCTTGCCTTCTGTAGCAAAATTATCTTCATGCTTGACAATGCACCATCTCATGGCTGCTATGGGCATACAATGAAAGAAACTCATGGTGTGGCCCACATCTTCCCCTGACATCAACCCTATTGAGAACCTTTGGTGCATCCTCAAGTAAAAGACCTATGAGGGTGGGAGGCAGTTCACATCAAAACAGCAGCTTTCTATTCTGACATCATGTAAAAAAAATTCAAGCAGAAACTCTCCATAAACTCACAAGTTCAATGGATGCAAGAATTGTGAAGATATCAAAGGGGTCCTATGGGGGGGGATGTTAAATGAAATTTGACTTGAAAATTATACTGACTGTAATTTGCATCAACTATTTAGGAAAATCTGTGTAAAATATTTGCATAATAATTTGGAACACTGTTTATATGATATGCCTTTCATTGGTGTCCATCAACATTAAATATCAATTCATTAAAATAATGTTATGCCAGTTTTTCCAAGGCAAGTTCATTGTGAACATGTGTGTATGCTCTGCACAAAGGCTCTGGTGTGGAGCTGATCAAATCTCAGATTTGTTTAAAAGTTGGAAAAAAGGTGAAGCTTTCCCTCAGATGCTAAAGAATGGTTTATGCAAATGCTAGAAAATATAACTTATTTAAAGGGGTGATAGAATGACTATATAGGCTATTTCACACTGTTTATTAATATCTCTGAATAGGGTCTGTAACTTGGTTTTACTAAAAATGGCCCTGGTGCTGTTCTATGCACCCTACTGCAACCCTGTTAAAATGCCACTGAATGAAACGATAGGTTTCCTCCATATATGGTATGCTCATGAATATTTAAATGA
>JACXGM010040029.1:0-10429 GCA_016801145.1 Umbra pygmaea
GGCCACCAGAGGCCGCTGTTTTTGCTCAAGACTCCCGGCCACCAGAGGCCGCTGTTTTTGCTCAAGACTCCCGGCCACTAGAGGCCGCTGTTTTTGCTCAAGACTCCCGGCCACCAGAGGCCGCTGTTTTTGCTCAAGACTCCCGGCCACCAGAGGCCGCTGTTTTTGCTCAAGACTCCCGGCCACCAGAGGTCGCTCAAGCCTCCCGGTCACCAAAGGTTGCTACACTACCATCGGCCAAGCTTGAGCCATGCCTAGTCTCCGAACCTGAGCCATGCCTAGTCTCCGAACCTGAGCCATGCCTAGTCTCCGAACCTGAGCCATGCCTAGTCTCCGAACCTGAGCCATGCCTAGTCTCCGAACCTGAGCCATGCCTTGTCCCCGAATCTGAGCCTTGCCTTGTCCCCAGGCCTGTCCTTGTCCTTGAGTCAGAGCATTTCCTAGTTCCTCCTCCAGTCCCCTTACCAATGCCTGACTCAGTCCTGGTGACTGCCCTAGTCCCTGAGCCCTTGCCTGTCACCGTGCCCTTGCCCGTCACCGTGCCCTTGCCCGTCACCGTGCCCTTGCCCGTCACCTTGCCCTTCACCGTAACCTTGCCCGTCACCGTAACCTTGCCCGTCACCGTAACCTTGCCTGACCATGACCCTTTCCTGGTACCTAACCATGTCCCAGAGCCTGCCCTTATCCCAGAGCCTGCCCTTGTCCCAGAGCCTGCCCTTGTCCCAGAGGCGGCTCGTCTCCCAGTGCCATGTCCCGCTCCTCTCCCAGTGCCATGTCCCGCTCCTCTCCCAGTGCCATGTCCCGCTACTCTGCCAGTGTCTGCCCCTGTCCCAGTGCAAATCATTACAACGTATAATGGTAGGGAATCTGAAGAGCAAGGTATAACATCTATTGGACCCTTACCAATTTGCTTATAATAATGGCAGGGGTACAGACAATGCCTTAATTACAACTGTACACTCTATCTTGAAGCACCTTGAAAATCCATCAGCTTCAGCTCGATTACTATTTATGGATTTCAGCTCTGCACTTAACGTATTCTCCCTCAGATGTTGTTATGTAAGTTAAAACAGATTGAGGTTAACCCCTCCATTATTAGATGGTATGGTTCTTTTTTGACAGACAGGTGGTAGCAGGTAAGAGTCAACTCTACGCTTTCTGATACTCTGAACATAAGTACAGGAGCCCCTCAAGGCTGTATAAGCTCTCCTTTACTTTTTATAATATACACAAATGATTGCAGAAACATCTATACAAATAACCACATTATTACATTTTTAGATGATACGGTCATACTGAGTTTACTTACAAAAATGAAGATATTGCTATATACATACAGAAGATAGAGGAGGTAGTGAAGTGGTGTAACAGGCATAACCTGCCGCTTAATGTAAATTTAACCAAATAAATTATTTTTGATCCCAGGTCCATATGAGATCGATGCACACTTCAAATTGAGGATGTACTTGTTGAGCAGGGAACAACGTATTAGTATTTAGGCATACATTTAGATTGTCAGATGCAGTGGTCCCAACATGTGGAGTATGTTTGCTCAAAGATAAATCAGCATCTATATTTTTTAAGATGACTTAGAGTTCATAGAGTGGACAGAGATATTATGCTACTGTTTGAATCTATTGAATCTATTGTTCATTATTGTTTTATGGCTTGGTTGGGTAACCTGTCCATTAAATTAAAATTGCAGCTCTAAAACTTGATAAAAAGGGCTGGAAAAATAATTGGCCAAATGCCACCAACTCCTCTTCAAGAGCTCTTTGAGGAGGCAGTGAGGAAAAAGGGTATCAAAATCACCAACGATCCAAATCACTTCCTGTATAGTGAGTACGAGCTCATGCCTTCAGGCAGAAGGTACGGGATACCTAACTGCAAGGTTAACAGGTACATATTCTTATTTGTGCAGCTTTCATTCAAATTAATGAAAAATAATAAATAAGATGTGTGTATTGGCTGCAGTGATATGTGTGTGGCTAATGCTACTAATAATATTGGTGACATTTACCATTAGTGTTAGAGGATGTGCAATGCCTGATAGGGTACTGGTGAAATATATGTATGTTTATATGTGTGTGTATGTACATATGTATGTTCGTATATGTATGTGTATGTATGTGTGTGTCGGTGTGTGTGTGTGTATATATATATATATATATATATATATATATATATATATATATATATATACACACAGTGCCTTGCAAAAGTATTCGGCCCCATTGAACATTTCGACCTTTTGACACATTTCAGTATTCAAACATAAAGATATAAAACTTTAATTTTTTGTGAAGAAGCAACAACAAGTGGGACACAATCATGAAGTGGAATGAAATTTATTGTATATTTTAAACTTTTTTAACAAATAAAAAACTGACAAATTGGCAAAGCAAAATGATTCAGCCCCTTTACTTTCAGTGCACCAAACTCTCTCCAGAAGTTCAGTGAGGATCTCTGAATGATCCAATGTTGACCTAAATGACAAATGATGATAAATAGAATCCACCTGTGTGTAATCAAATTCTTTGTATAAATGCACCTGCTCTGTGATAGTCTCAGAGGTCCGTTAAAAGCACAGAGAGCATCATGAAGAACAAGGAACACCAGGCAGTTTGTGTTTAAAGCCGGATTTGGATACAGAAAGATTTCCCAAGCTTTAAACATCCCAAGGAGCATTGTGCAAGCGATAAAATTGAAATGGAAGGAGTATCAGACCACTGCAAATCCACCAAGACCCGGCCGTCCCTCTAAACTTTCAGCTAATACAAGGAGAAGACTGATCAAAGATGCAGCCAAGAGGCCCATGATCACTCTGGATGAACTGCAGAGATCTACAGCTGAGGTGGGCAAGTCTGTCCATAGGAAATCTGGCCTTTATGGAAGAATGGCAAGAAGAAAGCCATTTCTGAAAGGTATCCATAAAAAGTGTCATTTCAGTTTGCCACAAACCACCTGGGAGACACACCAAACATGTGGAAGAAGGTGCTCTGGTCAGATGAAACCAAAATCGAACTTTTGGCAACAATGCAAAACGTTATGTTTGACGTAAAAGCAACACAGCTCATCACCCTAAACACACCATCCCCACTGTCAAACATGGTGGTGGCAGCATCATGGTTTGGGCCTGCTTCTCTTCAGCAGGGACAGGGAAGATGGCTAAAATTGATGGGAAGATGGATGGAGCCAAATAAAGGACCATTCTGGAAGAACCTGATGGAGTCTGCAAAAGACCTGAGACTGGGATGGAGATTTGTCTTTCAACAAGACAATGATCCAAAACATAAAGCAAAATCTACAATAGAATGGTTCACAAATAAACATATCCAGGTGTTAGAATGGCCAAGTCAAACTCCAGACCTGAATCCATTTGAGAATCTGAGGAAAGAACTGAAAACTGCTGTTCACAAACGCTCTCCATCCAACCTCACTGAGCTCGAGCTGTTTTGCAAGGAGGAATGGGCAAATTCCCCAAGCTGTAATCGCAGCAAAAGGTGGCGCTACAAAGTATTAACTTTGCACGCCCAATTTTTCAGTTTTCTATTTGTTAAAAAAGTTTGAAATATCCAATAAATTTCGTTCCACTTCATGATTGTGTCCCACTTGTTTTTGATTCTTCACAAAAAAATACAATTTCATATCTTTATGTTTGAAGCCTGAAATGTGGGAAAAGGTCGAAAAGTTCAAGGGGGCCGAATACTTTCGCAAGGCACTGTATATACATATATATATATATATACGCTATGTTTCGTTTAATATTGTCACATCCAGCCAGGTAGGGCTGGAATGGACATATGGACTGAGAGATATGGACTCCTAAATCATCAGTATATGATTAGTTGTTTTAGTATTATTGCTTGAATACATGTCTGAGGGCCATTTATATGTGTATATGTCATTAGTATTGTTATATTCATTATTCAGTGCAATGCATGGTGAATCAGTTGTAAGTAGTACCTGTGCCTTTAAGTAAGTTGACACTTCTCACTTAAAGGCACAGGTGGTTAGGTTAGGGTAAGGTTAGGCAGTTCTAGGTTAGGTTAGGGTAAGCAGGGAATTGATTAAGTGAGTGGAGGCATTGGCGTTAGGCTGGCTAGTTAGGTAGTTAGTTTCCTTAAAAGGAAGCCAAACTGGGGAAGAGGTGTCGATTATTGTATACTGTCGGTGTGTGCGCTGCAGGTTCTTCAGAAGGGAACTTAGTATACCAGTTGTGAAAAGTGAGTCGCCTAGTTCAATGTTTAATGCCATGTGTTTGTTACTATATGACATATGTATTTCCCTTCCTGAAGTTGTACTAGTCACTCAGGATATTCATAGAGTGTGCGTATTGCCAGGATTAACATTGTTAAGAGTTAGCCACCAGCGCCCCGTGCCGCTGAAAAGAGCACGTAGGCTATATATTTGTAACTCATAGCCATTCAACTAGGTTGTGCCTTGCAACTACTTGTTATATCCCGGATTTATGTACTTGCATAAACCTACCAGCGTTTTCCTCCATCATCTGCCACCTGAGTCTTCCTCTCTCCATTACATCACCCACGTTAACCGTGACAAATATGGGCATTGTGCAATATAGAATTTACTGACCACAGCATGAGTTTAACGGGAAATGTGCAATCATTATCAAAATAAGTTAGTACAATAAGAGAGGGCAGGATGTGTTGTGGGTTATCTTCTGTTCTTCTTTGATCGTGAGTAAAGGTAGGGGTATTGTGTGAGGTTTATTACATGTTCAAAAAGCAATAGATGATATATGTTTCTTTGTAGGTTAACTGTATGTTTGTGTGTTGATATATGATATATCGTCTTTAGTTTCTCTCGAATGCCCAAGACAAATTTATCTTAAAAGAGACAATAAAGTCTTATCTTTTTTCATTCTCAAATGATTCTCAGATGATTCATTAAACAGGGTCACCATTTTCGGCAGACACTGCCAAAATCCGTGATTATTTGCCAATAGATTACCATTTCTTTAACAAGGGGTCACAGTTTTCGGCAGACACTGCCAGAATCCATGTCCCTTTGCCAACCTACATAAATTGTTAAAACTTTACTATATTCAGCACTTCCGGTTTGGCAAATGGCGGAGTGAGCAGCAGAGCGGAAGAGCGCTGTTTGAATTTGACATTTATTTCAGGGTTTTTAAAATTTGTTTTGGGTGTTTAACAGTTGTAACACAATGACTAGCTGAGTGCTCATCAATGCAGGTCTGGGCGATTACGTGTCACATTTCTACAAAAACTATGTGTGCTTTGTAAGGCTGCGCACAATGCTGATTTTTTTTAACACAAAACATGATTTCTGCCTTATGTTCAAGGGTGCGTGCTTTATGCACTAAAATACGGTATAATAAATCATTTGAAAATTGCCTTCTTCCTCAGATTCTTAACCAGGCATTCTGAAAAAAGATAAGGACCCCTTAGCCTGTGCCTCTTTTTTTCCCATAAGTTTGCTAAATGTTGATTTTAAAATACTATCTAAACTTCTGGCATTGTCTAGACTCTATTCTCCCAACTATCATCTCACCAGACCAAACAGGGTTCTGCAACAGATTATCTTTCTTCAACCTTTGACAAGTATTTAATACCATTTACAATCCCTCCATCTATACTACAGAAGAGGCTCTGGTATCCATGGATGCAGAGAAAGCTTTTGACAGAGTGGAGTGCAAATTAGTCTATGTACAAGGAGTCCTTATAAAAAACCACGCTAACTAGGTGGTGCAGCAAATACATGTTGCCGAACAAGTGGAAGTTGTGGACGGCATAGATACTGCTGAGATCTCTGTAGAGAATGGAGGTATGTGTGGCTTGTAATGATACTGTTGTGTTGGCGTTTAAGATATATGTATATGTTTAGCCTATCATTGATATGTAAAGCCAACCGATGTGGTTAAGTAATTAAATAGTGTTATATAGGTCAATAATCGCAAAATTGCTTATCAAAAATGGAACAGATGGAGGCATTTGTCTTTTTTTGTGCCAAGTGTATTTGATGTTATGTTTGAAACTTGTTGCTGTCACTGCTGCCATTGATGTAGCTATATTTGAACACATAGGAAAACGCGCTTGCTGGTTTAGACCTGCTTTTAAGAGGCGGTAAATTCCCCCGCAGAATAGAGGCGCGCTTTTACTGGCAGTCTTTGTAAATACCACAGAATATATAATTAGGCGCACTTTAAGCATATCCTCCCAGCTTTTTGGGTGGAACTCCCACTTTCCCCATGACCCTCCCACAAACGCATATTGAAAGCGCAACTTGTCTCTTGTCGCTCATGTGGCAGGCAATCTGCGATTTTACCCAAGTGCGCCTGGTTTGTAAATAGCCTGCATCTGTTACGTCCGTCTTTGCGACCAATTAGCGCCTGGAAACAGTCGCAAACAGCTTGATAAATCTAGCCCATTGTCTTCGACTGCTTTTGTATTGTTGTACTGAAATTAATAAACATATAAACATGGGAAAAAAGTTTAAATCTTATCACAAGCACAATCAGATTCAAACTATAATACTATTCTGTGGTACCTGATATGTTCAGAATTGTAACGATCACTAGGACAAGTGAATAATAATACAATGGGTATTATTTTTTTAACACTCAATATCCCAATGAAGAATAGTCAGGCAGAAAAAGGTTGGTACACAATGGTGGCAGGAGATCAGAATCGCACAGGCAGGGTAGGTAATTAGACAGGCAGGTAGACGGTACTCTTGATATCCAAAACGAATTACAAACTCAGAATCCAGAGGTGTCAAGGGCATGCAAGTTTTCGATACACAGAAATCCTTGGGCAAACAAAAGGGCAAATCCAAAGATAGAAAAACACAGTCAGACGAAACAATTCGTACCAGTATAGAATACGTAATATGCTCAATATGCTGATAAACAAACAATACCTCACTAGGGATAAAATGGATTACCAGGCCTATTTGTATACAAAATGGCTATATGACAGCTGATCAATATTTCGGTGATTGCGTTCTGGTATGTGAGGTGCGTTCCTGGTGATTGGGATGTTGTACATTGCCGGATCTAGAAGACTGAGCTTGAGAGTTTGTGGATCTGCGCGATGTGGACTTCACAGAGCCCCCCCCCCCGACGGTTGGCACCAGATGACCCAGGACCCCGAAGAGGAGGGCGACCCCTAGGCCGTGGAGCAGGGCGGTCAGGACGGCGGCAATGAAAGGCCTGAACAATCAATGGGTCGAGAACGTCCACAGCAGGCACCCAAGAGCACTCTTCCGGGCCATACCCCTCCCAATCCACCAGGTACTGGATCCCACCTTGGCGGCGCCTGGAATCCAACAGCTCCCGAACCGCATACGCAGGAGCACCCCCGACATCCAATGGAGGAGGAGGAACTCGAGCAGCCATAGGAGGATGGAGAGGACTGTACTGGACAGGCTTAAGCAGAGATACATGGAAGGAAGAAGCGATACAATACTGGCGAGGCAATTGGAGACAGTAAGTGACAGGGTTCACATGATGAGTGGTTTTGAACAGTCCAATGTACCTTGGAGTGAGCTTCTTACAAGGCCTGCAAAGACGGATGTCCCGGGTGGAGAGCCAGACCCTCTGACCGGGATGGTAAAGCGGCGTGGGTTGGCGCCTTCGGTCGGCTTGAGTCTTCTGCGCCTGTACCGCCTGGTGGAGGTGCTGGTGAGCCGAATCCCAGACCTGCGAGCTGCGTTGAAACCAGACTTCCACGGAAACCACAGAACTCGGCTCAGTGTCCCATGGAAACAAAGGAGGTTGAAATCCTAGCACACATTGAAAGGGTGTTAAACATAGAGAGGAATGTATAAGGGAGTTCTGTGCATACTCAACCCAAGGCAAAAATCTGCTCCAATTGTGTGGTTGAGAAGCGCATTGTTGGTGCCGGAACGTGCCAATTTCTTGGTTGAGCCATTCCGTCTGCCCATTGGATTGCAGATGATACCCAGAGGATAAGCTGACGGACACTCCCAGTCAATCCCAGAATGCCTTCCATACTCATGAAGTGAATTGTGGCCCCCTGTCAGGCACAATGTCCTCCGGCAATCTAAACTGACGAAACACCTGATGGAATACACATTCAGCAAGTTCAATGGCATTGGGTAGATGCTCAAGAGGGATTAACCGACACATTTTGGAGAACCTGTCAATCAATTCTAAAATAGTGGTGTAACCAGTGTGGTGGAATTTCCATATATGATGCATTATACTTTTCATTAAACATGTTTGGACCAATAGGATGCCTTATATCTACACCCTAAGTGTCACCTTAAAGTATTGAGCAATATATTAATTATGTAATCAATATATTAATCATGTGTTTAATCAAGTGATATGTTTATCAATGCATTATAAATAACAGTGTAATCAGCAAAACTTTTCAGTATTATAAACATACCTATATTGGAAACATATGAGCTGAAAAGACATGTATTGAAATACAATTAGAGCCTGTTAGAACTAAAGGAGGTCTGAAGGCCTCACTGTCTTTGTAGACAGTATAATTATTAATCTGCTATAAGAACACCTGGTAATGCAATAGTATCAAGTCACAATGGTGCATTGAAATGCCCTCAAGTAGGAGGCCTCAAGGTCTCAGTAGAACTGTTGGGAGTAAGCAGGCCTGAAAGCCTCATTGTTTAAGGAGTTCTGGGTTCCGTGCCACCAAGTGCATCATGGGATGTATCTGCTAAGGACATCTGAGAGCACGTGCACGTGTGAACACATTAACATAAATTAACATAAAGGGAAGACCAATTACATCATGGTTTGAAATAGTGAAAGTTAATGGTTGAAAAGGTCACGAGGTTGATCAGGGCCGCCCCAGTAATTATCATATGGGTGGGCATAACTGATAAGGATTCATATAAAATGGCTGTACAACCTTGATGTCTCTGGTGTTTTTCGGGTATTCTGATGCTAAAGATGCTTGGCTGTTTGCTCAATAAATTATTTTTGGATCATAAGAACTGCTGTATGGAATAATTCTTTGAACTTGGAGAACAGATATTTCTCCATCGTATAAGGATTATTTTCCACTACACCAGCAGACCCAGGGAGATCCGTAACGAAGTCCATAGAGACATGGGACCAGGGCCTATTTGGAATGGTTAATAGCATTATTTTCCCTGCAGGCAGTTGTCGTGGAGTTTTAGATTGTGCACAGACGGGACAAGACATAATGTAATCACTGACGTCTTCCCGTAGTGAGGCCCACCAGTACTTTTTGGAGAGCATCAGTATGGTTTTCGTAATGCCAGGATGACCAGAACTCAAGGATGTGTGACACCATTGGAGGAGTTGTGGTTGAATGGAGGTGGGTACAAAAAGACGTCCAGGGGGTGTGTCAGGTGGTGCTGGAGAGGTAAGAAGCGCATTGTTAATAACGGAATTAGGGATGCTCATATTGACCGTTTAACCGTTAACCCAAAATAAAACGTTTGACCGATTAATACTATCAGTTAAACGGTTAAGAAGTATTTATTTTTTACGTATATATAGCCTATATTAGTTAAATCACGTGGCGCGTTGACACGCGCAACCAGAGCCTGGCGCTTCATTTTGAAAGGTGGGGAGATATAGGTAATGAGGAGCGAAATATACCGGCTGTCTGTTTTGCATCTGCAACGTGTTCTTCATTTAAAATAACAACCCTTGGACATTTATGGTGACTGTGATATTAACTTGCGCTTTCATTTTTTCATGTAGGCTACAGAAACGTATACCGCTATCATATTGGGAAGCATATATTATTTTATTGGCTATAATTAATCATGCTCCTGATGCATTATAGCCGAGAAAATAAGGTTACCTTAAAAACAACACACAGTGATTGACAACAAGCATTTTATTTTCGGAGAGGACCGTAATGGTAATTTAAATAAAATGGGAGCGCTCGGCAGTTATTGTATAGTTAGTAACATAACGCATAGCAAGCGTTATCAACATTTTGTTTTGTGTTAATGAAAAATAGCCCTTATTTGCAATAGGCCTCCTGTAAGCAACAACCTTGTTCCAGATTGTCACCGAGTGTTTTCATTCTATAATTTGACAACTCGGTAAACACTGCATCAAGGCTATTTTTCTTTGATTGAAAACAGAAAGTGAAAACGTCTGCAATGAATTTTCTGCTACAATATTTTGGTTGGTGTGGACTTTACGTGTGTGAAAATGAAAGTGAAACCAAACGTCGACACAGCTTTATGAAACGAACTAGTTTCATTGTATCGTTTAGTGTGGACTTTGCACCCGAGTGAACTTGTACACAAAGCTGGTGCACCCGGCAGCTGTTGTTGATCTGTTCTGTATGCTGTTTAGACATTAAAACAAATCCGTGAAAAAAAAATGTTTGTATATTTAATGGGTTACAGACACTCGTCAATTTAATTTTTTTATTTAAAGCCAATTGAATCTTATAATCTTATCAGT
>JACXGM010040030.1:0-10430 GCA_016801145.1 Umbra pygmaea
AGTACATGACCCCCAGGTGTGACCCATGAAGTATCAAGACATTCTGATGTACAGTTTCAAAGTAAAAGCCTGCCAAAGTTTCAATTACGAGACTAATTACACTATGGTTTGGATTCGATTTAAAGGGAAATGCCCTGTTATCAAATAATATTTCCACTTCAGGGTTATAGTACATGACCCCCAGGTGTGACGCATGAAGTATCAAGACATTCTGATGTACGATTTCAAAGTAAAAGCCCACTAAAGTTTCAAGTACGAGTCTAAGTACACTATATTTCTGGATTAAATTTAAAAGGAAACGCCCCGTTATCAATGAAAAATTCCACTTCAGGGTTATAGTACATGACCCCCAGGTGTCATCCATCAAGTATCAAGACATTCTGATGTAAAGTTTCAAAGTAAAAGCCCGCCAAAGATTCAAGTATGAGACTAATTACACTATGAATTTGGATTCGATTTAAAGGGAAACGCCCTGTTATCAAAAAATAATTCCTCTTCAGGGTTATAGTAGATGACCCCGAGGTGTGACCCATGAAGTATCAAGACATTCTGATGTACAGTTTCAAAGTAAAAGCCCACCAAAGATTCAAGCACGAGACTAAATACACTATGATTTTGGAATTAATTTAAAGGAAAACGCCCTGTTATCAATGAATAGTACCACTTCAGGGTTATAGTACATGACCCCTAGGTATGACCCATGAAGTATCAAGACATTTTGATGTACAGTTTCAAAATAAAAGCCCGCCAAAATTTCAAGTACGAGACTAAATACACTATGATTTTGGATTTAATTTAAAGGGAAACACCCTGTTATCAATGAATAATTCCACTTCAGGGTTATAGTACATGGCCCCAAGATATGACCCATGAAGTATCAAGACATTCTGATGTACAGTTTCAAAGTAAAAGCCCACGAAATATTCCGATTTGAGACTAATTACACTATGATTTTGGATTTAATTTAAAAGGAAACGCCCTGTTATTAACAAATAATTCCACTTCAGGGTTATAGTACATGACCCCATGGTGTGACCCATGAAGTAGGAAGACATTCTGATGTACAGTTTCAAAGTAAAAGCTTGCCAAATATTCAAGTACGAGACTGATTACACTATGATTTTGGAATTACTTTAAAGGTAAACTCCCTGTTATCAATGAATAACTCTACTTCAGGGTTATAGTACATTACCCCCAGGTGTGACCCATGGAGTATCAAGACATTCTGATGTACAGTTTCAAAATAAAAGTCTGCCAAAATTTCAAGTACAAGACTAATTACACTATGATTTTGGATTTAATTTAAAAGCAAACGCCCTGTTACCAATGAATAATTCCACTTCAGGGTTATAGTACATGACCCCAAGATGTGACCCATGAAGAATCAAGACATTCTGATGTACAGTTTCAAAGTAAAATTCCACCAAATATTCAAGCACGAGACTAAATACACTATGATTTTGGATTCGATTTAAAGGGAAATGCTCTGTTATCAATGAACAATTCCACTTCAGGGTAATAGTACATGACCCCATGGTGTGACCTATGAAGTATCAAGACATTCTGATGTACGGTTTCAAAGTAAAAGCTCACCAAAGATTCAAGTACGAGACTAAATACACTATGATTTTGGATTTGACTTAAAGGGAAATGCCCTGTTATCAAATAATAATTCCACTTCAGAGTTATAGTACATGACCCCATGGTGTGAACCATGAAGTATCAAGACATTCTGATATACGGTTTCAAAGTAAAAGCTCGCCAAAGATTCAAGTACGAGACTAATTACACTATCAGTTTGGATTTAATTTAAAAGAAAGCGCCCTGTTATCAACAAATATTTCCCCTTCAGGGTTATAGTACATGACCCCCAGGTGTGACCCATGAAGTATAAAGATATTCTGATGTTCAGTTTCAAAATAAAAGCCTGACAAAGTTTCAAGTACGAGACTAATTACACTATGATTTTGGATTTAATTTAAAAGGAAACGCCCTGTTATCAATGAACAGTTCAACTTCAGGGTTATAGTACATGACCCCAAGATGTGACCTATGAAGTATCAAGACATTCTGATGTACAGTTTCAAAGTAAAAGCCCACCAAATATTCAACCACAAGACTAAATACACTATGATTTTGGATTTAATTTAAAGGAAAACGCCCTGTTATCAATGAATAACTCTACTTCAGGGTTAAAGTACATGACCCCAAGGTGTGACCCATGAAGTATCAAGACATTCTGATGTACAGTTTCAAAATAAAAGTCTGCCAAATTTTAAAGTACAAGACTAATTACACTATGATTTTGGATTTAATTTAAAAGGAAACGCCCTGTTATTAACAAATAATTCCACTTCAGGGTTATAGTACATGACCCCATGGTGTGACCCATGAAGTAGGAAGACATTCTGATGTACAGTTTCAAAGTAAAAGCTTGCCAAAGATTCAAGTACGAGACTAAATACACTATGATTTTGGATTTAATTTAAAGGAAAACGCCCTGTTATCAATGAATAATTCCACTTCAGGGTTATAGTACATGACCCCGAGGTGTGACCCATGAAGTATCAAGACATTCTGATGTACAGTTTCAAAATAAAAGCCCGCCAAAATTTCAAGTACGAGACTAAATACACTATGATTTTGGATTTAATTTAAAAGGAAACGCCCTGTTATCAATGAATAATTCAACTTCAGGGTTATAGTACATGACCCCAAGATGTGACCCATGAAGTATCAAGACATTCTGATGTACAGTTTCAAAGTAAAACCCCACCAAATATCCAAGCACAAGACTAAATACACTATGATTTTGGATTTAATTTAAAGGTAAACTCCCTGTTATCAATGAATAACTCTACTTCAGGGTTATAGTACATGACCCCAAGATGTGACCCATGGAGTATCAAGACATTCTGATGTACAGTTTCAAAATAAAAGTCTGCCAAAATTTCAAGTACAAGACTAATTACACTATGATTTTGGATTTAATTTAAAAGTAAACGCCCTGTTACCAATGAATAATTCCACTTCAGGGTTATAGTACAAGACCCCAGGTGTGACCCATGAAGTATCAAGACATCCTGATGTACAGTTTTAAAGTAAAAGCCCACCAAAGATTCAGATTTGAGACTAATTACACTATGGGTTGGATTTGATTTAAAAGGAAACGCCCTGTTATCAATGAATAATTCAACTTCAGGGTTATAGTACATGACCCCAAGATGTGACCCATGAAGAATCAAGACATTCTGATGTACAGTTTCAAAGTAAAAGCCCACCAAATATTCAAGCACGAGACTAAATACACTATGATTTCGGATTTAATTTAAAGGAAAACGCCCTGTTATCAATGAATAATTCCACTTCAGGGTTATAGTACATGACCCCAAGGTGTGACCCATGAAGTATCAAGACATTCTGATGTACAGTTTCAAAATAAAAGTCTGCCAAATTTTAAAGTACAAGACTAATTACACTATGATTTTGGATTTAATTTAAAAGGAAACACCCTGTTATGAATGAATAATTCAACTTCAGGGTTATAGTACATGACCCCCAGGTGTGACCCATCAAGTATCAAGACATTCTGATGTACATTTTCAAAATAAAAGCCCACCAAATTTCAAGTACGAGACTAAATACACTATGATTTGGGATGTAATTTAAAAGAAAACACCCTGATATCAAATAAAATATACCCTTCAGGGTTATAGTAAACAACCCCATGGTGTGACCCAGTAAGGCTCAAGACATTCTGATATACAGTTTCAAAATAAAAACCCACCGAATTTGAAATATGAGACAAATCACACCTCCAGTCTACGGACAACCCCAAACCCATTGACCCACACTGACAGAAGCAGATCCTGAGGCCAGAGAAGGAGTCGTCAGCAGCAGGCCCTAAATCCCTACCACCAGGCCAGCCCCGGAAGGAGACCCCGGAGATGATGAGGAGAGGGACCCAAGCACCACCTGAGAGGATGGGGAGAGGGACCCAAGGACCATGACTAACACCAATAGCGGGAGTCAGGAAAGTACCTCTGAGACCAATATGTCTTCTGGTCTCCTTATACCCCTGCTTACTCTGATGTTTTCCCTCTTGCCCAGATTTTGGTGCAACCCAGGTCCCTGTACCAGACACCTCCACACGGACCACACAGGAATAGCCGGAGTCCTGTGGGGTTCCCCCACCGGAACACCAGCCCAGATCCAGTACAAGTGTGGACCCCAGAAATCCTACACCACCTGAGGACAGCTGAAGTCCTGATGGGCCTAAAACACCTCCTTCCAAAGGGAAGTCTTTCTTTCCCCCTTTTACCCCTTTTTATTTAATTTTATCATTTTCTTTCAGGAAACAGAGGACAACAACATTGAGAACAGTGGAAATAAGGACAAAAATATGAAGGACAAGTGCCCATGGCTGCACCTGGAAGAATTCTTTACCTACAGGGGGAGAAAATGAGACAGCGTGCAAAGGCATCTTTTTTCATTTTTAGGATAAATAGCTTGGCTCACATATATCAGCTAACAACACTATACACAGTGTCATCATTAGCCTGGGATTCAGTTAGGATACAACTAGCTAATGTGTGTGTGCGTTGCACAAATTATTAGGACAACCAATATAATAGGTTAAATCAGCAGTCATTCAACCAAATGTACCACTCTTTCATATTATGTGATTAACTATAATATTTAACAATTAATGATGAACTGTATTTAACAATTGATGATTAAATATAAATAACCCCGTTTGGATTGAATGCTATTTGATGATACATTAAACATCATCTGTTAGAGTAGTTTTAGAGAATAATACTTTGTACTTTTAACTACTTTTTTAACACCAGTAGTTTTAATTGTAGTTGAGTAGTCTTTCAGTAATGTAACAGTACTTGTACTTGATTAAAGATTTTCAGTACTCTTTCCACCACTGGTTTTAAGACACCACAGCTACTCACATATTTTTGGCAAAAGACTAGGGAAGATGAACACAGAGCACTTCTAAGTAAATTTCACATCAAACCAATCACGGAACCACAATGGATATCAGTCACTATAATTTTTTTAAAACGAGACAGTCTCAGATCAAGACATAGGCACATGGTTAGAAACGAGGATTGGGTATGGACAGGTGTGAGAAAATGTAATATTACACTCAGGAGGGACCAGGCTGGAGCCATACAACATCTGCCGCCAGTACCGTAATGCTGAGGAACAACAGCGGGCAGGTGTTTTAATACGGCATGCCAAAACTGTGCAGGAACTGTGGAGCACATGGGCACTTTGTAGCAACCTACACATTAATCCGGTGTAAGAACTGTGGAGATGAACACCTCACCAAGGAAGAAGACCCAGCACCTGAGCACAGACCACATCAGCACCAGAATCAGCACCAATACCAAAATCACTCACTTTACCAGAAACAGCACCAACACAAGCCTCAATACCAGAAGTACACACTGCACCAGAAACAGTACAATCACCGGAAATAATCCCTGCCCTATCATCATCATCAGATGATGATACAGACAAATCAGAAACCTGTAACACCTCTTCAGAAGAACAAGGACAAGGAGGAATCAGACCAAGAACCAGTACACCACAACCATTCCATAACCACATCCATCCTAGGCTCCTCCGTATCACCACTGTCCATATCCCAACCGCCCCAGACTACCCAAACTCACTACCGCTAGACACTGAATTTAGTGCAACACAAAATGACACCGACCTCACCACATCACACCTACCCTGAGAGTAAAGAGCGAGACAGACGATACAGTGATCACCCACCCCCTGGTAGACCAACTAGGCACCCCACAAAACCCACCCCAACAGAAAGAACAGCGATCCAAAAGGAAAATTATATCAACAGCTACAATAAACAATAAAGCAAACAATAATAACTCTCCACACATTCAGGACCTCCTTCCCACCCAGGTAACCCAACTCACAGCTCACATCCCTGTAGCCACCTCCCCCCCACTTATATACAAAAGGAGGTCCCTATCACACCACACCCAAAATTAGCTACAAACAAGGTAAGTGGGCCCATGGTGACAGACAAGGGGAGGACAGCTCAACCATCGGTATGTCGTCCACGCTGTGTCAGGAAACGGGATCCATCTTAGAGTAAACAAAAACACACACTCCACATAGTCAGCCATGGGCCGGTCGCAGCAACACACCTTACTTACCATTGTCATGACTTTGTCAATAACACTTACCTCTGTCAACGTTACATCGATTCACGACCCACAAAAACGGTTTGACATCATTTCGGATCTCAAGCAAACAAATGCAGATATATTTTCCTTCCAAGAATGCAATATACCCTTCCAAAAAGATTATACATACCTTAAACATCAATGGAGTCACCATCCTCCTTAAAAACCCAAACATAGACTTTACAAAAATCACGAATACAGAACCAGGTAGACTTATAGTAGCAGAAATTTCATATTACAACATAACAGCCAAACTCATAAATATATATGCACCAACTAATCAATGAGAACGTCTATCCTTCTTCCATAGGCTGCGACCGGCCATCCTGGGCAACCTCTCAGTCATCGTTGAAGGCAATTTCAACTGTGCGCTGCGGGATTTGGACCGTAGTTGCCTTCGAACGACTGCTCTAGCAGGGAGCTTATAGCCATCATCAATGAATACCAGCTACAAGACCTAGGCAGGGACCTCGTGCCCCGATACACCTGGGTGAACCATGATCGACCTCGTCCTCCTGGATCAAAATGTCACAGCATCAGGTACTATATCAACAGTCACATTCTTTTCAGACCATAGACAACTTACCACAAAAGTGAACCTCCCAGATAGACAGAAGGACAGTGGAAAGGGACTTTGGAAATTGAACAACACCCTACTGACGGACAGAGTAAACAAGCAATACATACATCAATTAAAAAACTGGACTTCTCACCTTGACCTTTTTGATTCCTGAATGGTGGGAGATGGTAAAGGAGAGGACAAAACATTTCTCGGAACAGGAAAAAAACAAACATATAAGCAAAATAAGCCACCTAGAATAAGACGAGAAGTGCACCAAATACTTCTTCTAACATATCAGACAGAAAAAACTAATTATAGACTCACTGAAAGACCACACACAGAAAATACATACAGACGAACACACCATAACAGAAATTGTCAAAGACTTATTTGCAACTAAAACAACAGATGACGACTTGATAGACAAACTCCTCAAACAAATCACTCCAATACCGGACTAGGAGGAAAAGGAGACCTGTCGCTTGGAGGAACTCACTCGGGCTATGCACACCTTAAGTACGGGTAAGACATCGGGTCCCGATGGGCTCCCTGCAGAGTTTTATAAAACATTCTGGGAACATTTAATAGTCAATCTGGGGCGGTTTACAACAGTATGTATAAGGAGGGTAGGTTGGCCCCCTGAATGAGGGATATTGCAATCACATTGGTGTACAAGGGGAAGAGTGATGCCACAGAGCTCAGGAACTGGTGCCCCATCAGTATCCTGGGCTCGGACTTCAAAATCTGGGCAAAAATTCTAATGTTCCGCCTACAAAAGTCACTCCTGCAGGCCGTTGGATCTGACCAGACCTGCTGTGCTCCGGGGAGGTCGGCCCAGGACAACCTCTCGGCGGTAAGGGACATTTTTGCTCAATCTGACGAACAGTTTTGTTGGCTTTTACTTTGAAACTGTACATCAGAATGTCTTGATACTTCATGGGTCACACCTGGTGGTAATGTACTATAACCCTGAAGTAGAGTTATTCATTGATAACAGGGAGTTTCCCTTTATATTAAATAAAAAAATCATAGTGTATTTAGTCTCATACTTGAAACTTTGGCAGGCTTTTATTTTGGAACTGTACATCAGAATGTCTTAATACTTCATGGGTCACACCTGGTGGTAATGTACTATAACCCTGAAGTAGAGTTATTCATTGATAACAGGGAGTTTCCCTTTAAAATAAATCCAAAATAATAGTGTAATTAGTCGTGTACTTGAAAATTTGGCAGACTTTTATTTTGAAACTGTAAATCAGAATGTCTTGATACTTCATGGGTCACACCTGGGGGTCATGTGCTATGACCCTGAAGTGAAATTATTCATTGATAACAGGGCGTTTCCCTTTAAAATAAATCCAAAAATATAGTGTATTTAGTCTCGTGCTTGAATCTTTTGTGGGCTTTTCTTTTGAAACTGTACATCAGAATGTCTTGATACTTCATGGGTCACAGCTGGGGGTCATGTACTATGACCCTGAAGTGGAATTATTCATTGATAACAGGGCGTTTCCCTTTAAATTAAATCCAAAATCACAGTGTAATTAGTCTCAACTCTGAATCTTTGGTGGGCTTTTACTTTGTAACTGTATATCAGAATGTCTTGATACTTGATGGGTCACACCTGGGGGTCATGTACTATAACCCTGAAGTGGAATTATTCATTGGTAACAGGGTGTTTACTTTTAAATTAAATCCAAAATCATAGTGTAATTAGTCTTGTACTTGAAATTTTGGCAGACTTTTATTTTGAAACTGTACATCAGAATGTCTTGATACTTCATGGGTCACACCTGGGGGTCATGTACTATAAAGCTGAAGTAGAATTATTCTTTGATAACAGGGCGTTTCCCTTTAAATTGAATGCAAAATCATAGTGTATTTAGTCTCGTACTTGAAATTTGGCGGGCTTTTATTTTGAAACTGCACTTTAGAATGTCTTGATACTTCATGGGTCACACCTGGGGTTCATGTGCTATGACCCTGAAGTGGAATTATTAATTGATAACAGGGCGTTTCCCTTTAAATTAAATCCAAAATTATAGTGTATTTAGTCTCGTGCTTGAATCTTTGGTGGGCTTTTACTTTAAAACTGTACGTCAGAATGTCTTGATACTTCATGGGTCACACCTGGGGATCATGTACTATAACCCTGAAGTGGAATTGTTTGTTGATAACAGGGCGTTTCCTTTTAAATCGAATCCAAATCCATAGTGTAATTAGTCTCAAATCTGAATCTTTATTGGGCTTTTACTTTAAAACTGTACATCAGAATGTCTTGATACTTGATGGGTTACACTTGGGGGTCATGTACTATAACCCTAAAGTGGAGTTATTCATTGATAACAGGGCGTTTCTCTTTAAATTAAATCCAAAATTATAGTGTTTTTGGTCTCGTGCTTGAATCATTGGTGGGCTTTTACTTTGAAACTGTACATCAGAATGTCTTGATACTTCATGGGTCACACCTGGGGGTCATGTACTATAACCCTGAAGTGGAATTATTCATTGATAACTGGGCGTTTCCCTTTAAATCGAATCCAAAATCATAGTGTAATTAGTATCAAATCTGAATCTTTGGTGTGCTTTTATTCTGAAACCGTACATCAGATTGTCTTGAAACTTAATAGGTCACACCATGGGGTCGTGTACTATGACCCTGAAGTGAAACTAGTCTATGATAACAGGGCGTTTCCTTTTAATTATATAATCTATATATGTACCTGAAGAATGCTCTTATTCTGAAACCAGTTCTGAGACGCCATTACCGTAAAGCTACTATAACCACGTAAAAAAAAATGTGTCGGCTGGCTCGACCGCAGTTGAATAAGGGGGATTTATAATTAATAATCAGATCAGCCAACAGTAGATCAAAATCGGATACTGGCACCAAACGAGTGGTGAGTATGTCCATTCGAATGCACAGTCATTGATTGTGCACATATCTTGTCAAAATACAATGCCTATTCAAAACGATACAAAGAAGAAGTTTTTTTACTTCCACATTTAATTAAATGGCATTCATGTTAACGGAGTGTTCCACAGTAAATCAGTTTCATAGTATACCATTTACAAACGTTACCATAGATGATTTATGTCATATACACGTCTGTTGTTGTTCAATATATCAGAGAAAAGCCAATAGTATATTTCAGTTCCTTTCGCATCCACTGGGGTGCTTCTGTATCCGTCGAAACTTGAGTTACCACAACTCCCAGAATTCCAAGCAAATTTAGTGCCCGTCCCCGTTTGAACACTGTCACGTTCAATGCTGAGAGACAGGCGCGAAGGTTCAATAATCCAATGTACTTTATTCAAAACAAAACAATACTGCCGCGTGGGGCTTTACAAATGTATAGATAAGGCACGAACAGGAACGCGTACAGGGAAACATTGACAGACAAGAGACAAGACCAAACACTCAACTTAAATACACTACAAATGAGGACAATGAACAACACCTGTACATGGGAATTAACTACACCGTGATCTATTGGTTAACATGAAACATGTGACAAGACATGGGAGTGAGAGGTGGGAACATGCAATACACCACAGGGGCACAAGAGGGAGGCATATACCACACATTGGGGAGGAACCTGAACTCCATCACACACAGGGCAATAACAATGAGG
>JACXGM010040031.1:0-10428 GCA_016801145.1 Umbra pygmaea
GCAAATTTGTGGGCGTGTTATTTAAATTACGATGGTTTTCAACCGTCTGATTTATCAACAGCCGCTCATTCGTACGCTGGAATTGGAGTGATACGAAAGTTTTGTAAATCACACGTGAGTCTCGTCGTAAGATGATTTCTGCGCTCAGATCTACACTGGTTTCTACGCACGTTTGATAAATGAGGGCCAATGTGTTTTCTAATGATATCTCCCAAAGGAAGCATATATAGATTAAAAAGAGTCAGTTCCAGAGTAACACAGCTCACGTCTGTATTATGTATTCTCAGGAATTAGAGATCACACTGTCTGTAGAACGGGTGAACAATTTATCAAACACACACGGCCAAAGTAAAAACAGTTCACGAGTAACACAGCTCACGTCTGTATAATGTATTCTCAGGAATTGTAGAGTTACAAGCACGACATAGCGGAGAGGCTGGTGTGCATTCGAGACCTCGTGGATACTGTACAAACAGTTCCCGAGTAACACAGCTCATGTCTGTATCATGTATTCACAGGAATTACAGATCACACTGTCTGTAGAACGGGTGAACATTTTATCAAACACACACGGCCAAAGTAAAACAGTTCACGAGTAACACAGCTCACGTCTGTATTATGTATTCTCAGGAATTGTAGAGTTACAATCATGACATAGCGGAGAGGCTGGTGTGCATTCGAGACCTCGTGGATACTGTACAAACAGTTCCCGAGTAACACAGCTCACGTCTGTATTATGTATTCTCAGGAATTGCAGAGTCACAAACACGACATAGCGGAGAGGCTGGTGTGCACTCGAGACCTCCTGGATACTGTAAAAAAAGGTCCCGAGTAACACAGCTCACGTCTGTATTATGTATTCACAGGAATTGCAGAGTTACAAGCACGACATAGCAGAGATGCTGGTGTGCACTCTAGACCTCCTGGATACTGTAAAGATTGTACACTGCAATCGTGTGTCTCGATTCTTATTTACTAGGTGACTCGATGAGCTTGAAAAGATGTAACGAATGGCATCACACGTAGTATGCTTGAAATTATTTCAGTTTATTGCAAGGGGAAAGAAAAACATTTGTTCATACACAGATCACACTGTCTGTGGAACCGCTGGACATTTTATCGAACACACACAGCCACAGTAACACAGTTCACGAGTAACACAGCTCACGTCTGTATTATGTATTCTCAGGAATTGCAGAGTTACAAGCATGACATAGCGGAGAGGCTAGTGAGCATTCTGACGACAGACCCCGATGGTCAGGATCTACTCCGGCGGTCTTACCACCGTAAAACTAATCCAGTTAAGATGATGCACAAGGTCATCGAACACTGCCTGGAGACCGAGGAACGAGCGGAGAGATTAATCTGGGCTCTGCGTGAGAGTGATTACTGTTTGTACGAAGACCTGGCGTCGTGCGGACCACTGGGGAAAGTTTGATGAGTGCAATCACAAATGTAGAGTGAAATCAAGCCCTGGGGCGGATCGTCAGTCACTGTTCACTGACCCACGTTTTCTGTGTCCTTTCTTTCAGCCAGGAAAGAGCCTCCCGCGGTACAAGTCACAGAGAAGGCGCGCGCCCAGCACTCGGCGATAAGATCCACAATCTACACTCCGTGACTTTGCTGCCCTCTTACAACCGCAGGATCACTCGTGTCACTAGATGTACTCATGCAATATGGTCAACTGCTGCCCGAAGAGCATGCAGGGTTCTGGCTGAACAGCAAAGACACCAATGCTATGATTAGGCAACTGGAAGAAATGTGCAGGGACACTAGCATCCCTGAAATCAACCGGGAGTTCATCTCCTTGGTAGTGTCTTCGATTAACATGCATGTGTTTGACATTCCGACAATGATGGCCATGAACGATGTCTTGGTGTTTGCTCAGTAAAACTGTGTGCTGTGTCGAAACACAATGTGTTTCTGTGTTTCACAAATTAAAGCCATGACTTGTGTCTGTGTATTGTAAATGAAATAAACACGTTTACAAATTGTAAAGCCCTGTGTTTGACTGTTGCCTTACTGACACGGAGTTCTGTTTTTATTCTTCACCATGTATGTATGTGTGTCACACAAGGTTCATCAGGTCATAGGCACCCTCTGCCCATTTTTATTAAAAAAAGATCAGACCCTTGTCCGGAAAGTGTACACGGCAATCATGTGTCTCAGCTCTTGTTTACTAGGTGATTCAATGAGCTTGAAAGTATCACACACGGCATTCACACACATAGGCTTGAAAGTATTTTAGTTTATTGCAAGGAGACAACATTTGTTCAAACCATAAACATTGCTCTGGTCCTCACACAAGGGCCCTAGTTGAAAGCATTTGGACAGAGAAACACTCAGAAATAGTCTAGGCACTAGAGTTTATTGTTCCCACCGTACACAGAATACACTGTCCGTTGAACCGGTGAACATTTTTTTTTAATTGCACAGCGAACGGTCCGGAACACACAAGTCTTGGGACTGGGTTGCAAAAGCACCCTAGGACACGCTCACATGTTTGGTAGGACGTGTGTCCTTGTATTATAAACAAAATATTTGGCATTCGCCCCCGAACTAGCAGAGTGCTGTCGGTGTAGGCGAGAGGGGCTCGGTCGTCTAACCGCGGGGCTCATCATCTGTACAACCACAGCCCATCTAAATCAAACACAGTGCGCAGTCATCCGACCACCACGCAGTTATCCGACTGGAGAACACACAGTAAAAAAAAAACTCAGCTATTCACCCAGGGTTCAGAATGTACCATATGTTCATGCACGGCAACACATCCGACCACCACTCAGTTATACGACCAGAGAACACACAATAAAAAAAAACTCAGCTATTCACCCAGGGTTCAGAATGTACCATGTGTACATGCAAGGCAACACAAGTCCACAGTTCCCCAACTCAGTTCATTCGCACCCTCTGCCAATTTTTAAAAAAGGTCAGACCCTTGTCTGGAAAGTGTACACAGGAAAGAATTGTGTCTCGACTCTTATTTACTTGGTGATTCAATGAGTTTAAAATGTTGCAAGAAAGGGCATCACACGTAGGCTTGAAAATATTTTAGTTTATTGCAAGAAAACATTTGTTCAATACATAAACATTGGTCTGGTTTCCACACAAGGGCCCCAGTTGAAAACATTAGGGCAGAGAAAAACTCTCAGAGTCAGCCCAGGTGCTAAAGTGTATTGTGCACAACACACACACACACAGACACCATACACAGGGTAGGGGAGTCTTACTTTTATTCTTTCACTGTGTATTTATTTGTATCACACAAGGCACATCAGGTCATAGGCATCCTCTGTCACATATTTATAAAAAAAATCAGACAGACCCTTGTCTGGAAAGTGTACACGGCAATTGTGTCTCGGTTATTGTTTACTAGGTGATTCAATGAGCTTGAAAGTATCACACACGGCATCACACATAGGCTTGAAAGTAATTCAGTTTATTGCAAGGAGAAAACATTTGTTCAACACATAAACATTGTTCCGGTGCTCACACAAGGGCCCCCAGTTGGAAGCACGGGCACAGCACTGCCCGCGTGAGATCCCATTCATCACCTTCCACTACATGGCATTCGCGACCTCTGCAAACAGCGATTCGTAGCGACAGTCAAAGTTGACTACGCCGTCGCGCACAGAGAACCCGTAGTCGGGTCCAGGCTTGGGCCTCTCCAGGTTCCACAGTTCGCAGACGTATTTCAAGGTCTTCGCCATCAATCCGCAATTCACCTCGGTCCAGTACTTTGACCGGGTCTTTGCGGGGACTTTGGTGAAAACAGCCAGCTTCAAACCCATGCCGTGATGGTCACAGTCCCGAGACGCCGCCGTTCCCCACAGTAGACTCTTTAGCTCTCGGCACCACGAGGAAAATGACTCGCGGTTGGTCACCGCTCCGATCATCAGTCTCTTGATGCCCAGTCCCGTGGGCACAATGTTGTAATTGGTGCCGCACAGCGCCATGAAAAACAGCTTTCCGCTCTCGTCGTCTCGTCTCTGAGTACATCTGCTTTCACGCGCAAGAAAAAGTGCCAGCTCACCAGGCTCAACCTCAGAAAACGGCCGTAGCTGCCCCTCGGCACAGTGCCTTTCATGTACGCATCGCTCAACCGCTTGAGGCCGTTCGTGACCTGTTTCAAGGCTTTGCTCGCCTTGGGCCCTGAGCCGTTGTCTGGACAGAGCTCGGAGGCCTCGTCGCCCTGCAGATGTGAGATCTTCCTCTTCTCACCGGTACGCGGGGCCCCAGCCAACTCGGAGCTCGACGGGGGACTCGCGTCCGATGCCGGGCATAGCGTTTCAAATACGTGACAGACCGTCTTTGCGCCGACACGGCCGTCGTCTACGGCGAGTCCCAATCTGTCCAATACGGTCTGCGAGTCTCGTGACTCAAAGAACCTAGACAGAAAGGTGCAGTAGAGAGATCCCCTGATCCCGCCTAGGTACAGGTACCTAGCCACGTCTTTCTTGAAGTTGACCTTGCCGCACTTGTCCATAATGTCCTCGAACGCATCGTGTTGCTCTCGGGTCTCGGGCGGCAGCAGGTCCTCCTCGTCTTCTGCGATGTCGCACAGCACTCGAATCCTGTCCTCGCTCGAGTCCGGGTCCCGAAACGCAAGCTCGGGCGCTCACTTATCGGGACTGGCAAACAGCAGCTCCCCGAATGTCGACGTGTGCATGTCCTGATCCTCGCGGTAGCTCTTGTTGTCCATCCTCAGAGTGATGCCCTCGCGCCCGCGAGCCGTCAGCACGACCACCACGTCCGAGTCTCCGGTGCACACGGTCACGCTGCCCGTCAGGACGTTGGCCAACTCCTTGAGCAGCGTGTCGGCCTCCGTGCTCGTACACAGTAGACACGCATCGCGCAATACAGACACCTGTTGAGTCTCGTCGGGGGTCCGCAAAAGTCGCCACAAAGACGCCCTCGAGTCCCTCGGGCCTGTCTATCGAGCCGTCAGCGTAGCTGGAATCCACGTCGCACGGGTTAAACCCGGGAGGGTTCAGGTCTTCGAGCGCGATCGAGAATATGCTCGCAAATATCGTATCGCCCCAGGCCTCCGGCTCATCCGGGCGCTCGCTACCAAACGTCACCAGGTTGTCGACCGAGGCGGCCCGCGCGAATTCGCCCTCGGGGGAGCCCGCCTTGGCGCCGGTCATGAGAAACACCCTGTTCTTCATACCCATGTCGGCCAACAGATTCATGGTGGTGTATTCTATGGCGTGCAGGTTGCGCTTACAAAAGTCCACGTGAAGTACGGCGGGGCGGTTTTGTCTCGTCTCCCTCACGGCAGGCTTCTGAGCCTGCTCGCCGTCCTTGACGAGCACCACGCACTGGCTGGCCGCGACGTCTGCGGCGTAGACATGCACTAGCCTTCTGGCCATGTTCACCACGGACGCCTGAGTATCGCCCTCGACGTAGTCGCTCTCCTTGACTCCGTAGATCACCATGAGATGGTCTATCAGTGTCCAATCCGGCCGCTGATACGGTCTGTCGATCAATTCGAACGGCGCCAGGTGAGGGTTTGCGAGCATCGCGTGGATAGCCTTGTGTTTCAAACCCATGTCGATCGAAACGCTGAGTGATTGACCACGAGTTGCAAACGGAGCAAGCATCTAGAGCAAGGCGCCTGACTTTTGACCGGGCCCTCTGGTTTTCTGGACGTTTAAATACCCTGTCGGCTGGCCGTTGTAGGCACCATCGGGGAGAAACAAACAAACATTTGGTCCGATCGCTGTCGCTGTCCTCTCAGGAGGTAGGCATTGCTCGACAATATAAGAGGCAACCGACCGCTTGGCGGTGCAACACAGACCCCGGCGAGGACCATGCCTTTGTACGAATCGTCAGAGAACGCCCGTCGAGACCGCACACAGGATCGGTGGGAGATTGACGGTCCCACTAGCCCGCCGAGCCACGCGCACAGCTCGCCACCCTCTACCTCGCACCAAGGAGAACTGGCCCAAGACGTTTTCAACAGTGGCCTCAGCACGGCTATCGTGGACACTGTAAAGGCGTCGGTTGCGGCAATTTTGGAAATTGTGCTCGACGGGCATAAAAGAGAAAACTGTTCCGGCTGTTTGATAAGTCACCCCAGTCAGCGTCAATATCCGTGCTTGTATCCGGAGCCGTACAACTTTTTCTCCAACCATTTTGAAGAACTGACCAAAAGACTGTGGTCTGACCGACTCACACCTGCCTTGATGAGAGCCCTGGAAAGTGCGAGCTTTGCTGTGACCGTAGTCAGGGTTTGTGGAATTACAGAGGCTTTTCTAAATGAACTAAAACACGAGTGTGTTGCTTCGGTCAAGATGAAACAAGCCAGGCTGACGTTTGTCGATGATGTGGATGAAAGAAATGAAACGCTATATGACGTTGTGACTTTCTGGCAGAACAAGTCTGAAGACGAGGAAAATTGTACATTTGTTTGAACACAGAGTTTTAATCAATTGTACGTTGTGGTGAAACTGAACCCGTCACGGGCGACTCTCTGTGTGTTATGTTTGAGAGAATAAACTGATATTTTATTTGAAGGCAGGATATGGATCTGGCAAGTCTACGACATCTCTCTCTCTCTCTCTCTCTCTCTCTCTCTCTCTCTCTCTCTACAAGCACAATACTTTTCTGCGAGTGCTGAATGTGTTCAAAACAAATGGACGAAATAATGTAGCAGGTGTCTTGTAATGTTGAGTCTCGGCACGCATCTGTAGTTTTTTTTTTCTTTGTTTCACCACACACCAAAGTCTCCTGCCCAGTGTTATGTGTATCGTGTTCCCAATGACCTGGCGAGGTTTCCCCTGCCTCCCGCTGCCCTCGGGTCAAATTGACCCGCCGCTGTTCACGGTGCACATTTCTTCTTTTCTTGTACTCTGTTCTGTTTTGCCAAACACAGAGTCTCCTACTGAGTGTGTTGTTGGGGTTGTGAGTGTTTAGCAAATGTGTTGTAGAACGTGTCAGCTGTAGACCTTTTGTATGTGTGCGCATTGTGAAATCAATAAAATCAAACTATACTTGAAACATTTTCTCTCGCTTGTCTTTCTATTTTTTGCAATTTTACACAAACACCACAGATGTCCCCCGAAATAAAAGAGACAAACGACAAAAAGGCTAACACGGATGAATCTCTAGCTACAAAAGACACTCGAAATATTTGTCATCTCGCGTCTTCGGCTCTTTCCCTCCACCGCATACCGCCTCGCATATGTGCCCCTTGAAATTAAAGACACAAAATGACACAAAAGCCAAGCGTGGGTTCGACAACGCGAAAGCTCGCAAACGGCATGAGAGAGACTTATACTAACGTATACTTTGTCTCATCGCAGCCTGCCGAAGCCATGACCGAGCACTTTACTCTGCGTTTCTCCGCTTTACAGGTTCTGCAAAACATGTTTGCGGACGTGCCGGAAGAAGAAGCAGAGGCAGTAGACGACGTAGAAGACGGAGACAAAGACGAAGAAGAAGAAGAATTTGAAGATGAAGAAGAAATTGATCGAGACGAAGCAGAAGAGGACGGGGAACGCAACTCGGCGCACGACACGTCGTCTTCGGAAGATGACGAACAAGAAGAAGAAGAAGAAGAAGTAGCACATGAAGCTGAAGAAGCTGAAGAAGCTGACGACGAAAGAGCCACATTTCTGTCGAGAAACGGCAAGATCCAGTGGTCCCCGTCGGCGGCGGCTTGGCAGAGACGGGGCGAAGCGGCCGCGGAGCGTAGGATCGCGACCCCCGGACCCACGCCGTACGCCTCGCGCGGCGCCCTCGACATTGCCTCCACTTTCGCCCTGTTTGTCACACCCGACATCAAGAAGATCATCTTGGACATGACGAATCTGGAGGGCGCTCGGAGATACCCGGACGGCTGGAGGGGCGTGGACGAGACCGAGCTGCGCGCCTACGTGGGCCTGCTGATCTTGGCCGGCATCTTCAGGTCCCGGGGCGAGGCCGCGGCGAGAGGTCTGGGACAAGTGGTCGGCGCGGCTGCCTCTCCTCTACAACCCGGGGCCCGAGGTGACGGTGGACGAGCAGCTGGTCCCATTCAGAGGTATCGTTGGTGCGCGAGTGTGCGAGTGTGTGTGTGCGAGTGTGTGTGTTACATTGGGCATTGGCCAAAAAAAAAGCGGATGGTGCTGCGGTGCACTACATACAAATTCTTGACAATTGGTTTTGGAAGCGATTCTGTAGACAACACAATTTCTTCACCTCCTACGAACTGGCGCGCTGGCTCCTCGAGAGGAACGTCACCGTGGTGGGCACGGTTCGCAGGAACAAGCCCGAGCTGCCGCCTGCGCTGCTCGCGTGCAACCGCAGGGCCATCCACTCGTCCCGGTTCGCCTTCATGCCCACCTACGTGGCCAAGAGGAACAGGAACGTGCTGCTCCTGAGCACGCTGCACGCAGAGGCCTCGGTTAGCGAGCGCGACGATGCCAAGCCCACCATCGTCCTCGACTACAACCGCAACAAGGGCGGCGTGGACAACCTGGACAAGGTGATCGGCATGTACAGCTGCAGGCTCATGACCACCCGCTGGCCCCATGTCATCTTCCACAACATCGTCGACGTGTCCTCCTTCAACGCCTTTGTCATCTTGCGAGAGACCCAGCCCGCCTGGATGCCCGGCAAGCGCAACAAGCGCCGCGTGTTCCTGGAGCGCCTGGGCAAGGCCCTCGTGGCTCCGCTCATCGACCGGAGGCGCGCTCTGCCACGCACTGAAGCGTTTTGACCCAGAGGACACGGGGTGTGCATGGAATATGAGGACAACGGAAGGGTTAACAATCCATACGAAAATGTTAGGAAACAAAACCTCGGTGGGGGGGTGTTTTTAAAATGTATACCCAAATTCACATAGTCCACTACCCTGGGAAGCTAGTCCAGTAGCCGAGAAAGCAAAGGGCAGCTGTGTCCACTACAAATACATTTGTTTTCCTGTATGTAGTACTGTGTTTCAATGTAGCACTGAACCTACACTGATACCTAAAGGGATCAAGATGATGGACCCGGTAGAGGTCTACAACAATTTTACCCTGCACCGTGAAGCCATGCTGGAGCTCCCATTAAGCAGACAGACATAATATACTAGACAAAATACCTCTAAAACCAAATGACCTCCCTTTGTATTATAAAAGTCCTCTTGTTTCAGTTGATATGTGAGCATATATATTCGTTGTTCTATCGCTGTTTCACTATATCTTTTAAAGGTCCTAATGTTCCATATGTGAATAAAGACAAACTAACTCTGAAACCGAATGACCCTTCATGTTTATTGACAGAGTACATTACAACCATTCATTTGTCCGGAAATACATATCAAGCTCTTCCCATAGTCGTCCTTTATGTAGTCGCCCTCCATTTAGTCACCCCCTGGCTCTTCCTCATCATCGGCCATGTACTTGAAAGAAAGACAAGTAGTCACATTAGCATGAGGCTGTACACACAGGCAAAGTGTCATCACTTTAAGAATTTCCAGATCTACCATGTTCTCTTCTGGATTGTTCGGCTGGGGAAGTGGAGGCAATAGTGGATGAGGTTGAGGGAGTGCAGGGTTGAGAGGCATCGGACCCTCTTGTTGTACAAGAGGGTTTTCAGGTCCCTCTTCGTCTGAAGATACCAAGTAATCGTTCTCCTGAAACATATATTGGATACATGGGTTGTGTATCACACAAACATGGTACACTGTGGAATAGTGTATAACACATGATCAGAACACTCATTCACTATCTATCGAATTACCTACAGAATGGGACAGGATTAGAGTTGATGCCTGTGGAGTGGAGATTAGCGTTAGGACCATACACGATGAAGGATTAGCATGTTGTTTGAACAGGGTGTGTGTAAAGTAAGATATAGTCATGTACACCTGACCTGGCTGAGCACGCTGTTGTCGGATTCCACACCACTATCCTCTGACATTTTTACAAGTGCCAAATGAACGCTGCTTTGAGTCAAAGAGATAGAGGTCTAGAATGGCTAGATGGCTGGTAGAATGGACACTTTAACTAGGTGTTTTTTTTAATAAAAAAAGCCAAACGCTCACTAGGCACAAACTGTGTCATAAGTACATTGTATATGGGGACAATCAAACTTCTTTGAAATTGAAAAAAAATATTGTTTATAAACTGAAAAAAATTAACATAGTCATACTTCATATACATAAGAGAGGAATAGTGTTTGTTAGCGATAGCTTATGTGAACCCACATCACTTTGACGTATTCCGTTTCAGCAAACCCAAAGACTCTGAGCCACAGGGAAGCTGGCCTTCGTTGAATCGACAGTGGTATACATTCTTAGAATGGCTGGGTGACCGCTGGTGGGGCCCCGTGTCCGAAGAGCAGATTGAATCTTTCCTGAACAGACCTGAGGTTAAAGTTGGAGCCATTGTCATCGCGGCATACTGCGGTCAACTAACCGGAGGACTGTGTTCACTTAATGTGAAGACTCGAGATGGC